>KN486560.1:14090-25046 GCA_000787095.1 Periophthalmodon schlosseri
GCAGATGGAGCAAGTGAGTGTACAATAACAATACTGGTCACTGATATTTCTGTAACATCTATCATGGAAAAGCCGAGAAAGGGAAGAGGGAAGGGGAGCAAACATTCACCTGATGCCAGACCATTACATTATGAACCTATTATATTTACTGGTGGGGAACACTCAGCAGTGCAGGAAGCAGCTATAACATTGTTTTTCCCTCCTTTAAACAAGGCTGTGTTCTAGTAAAACGTTCGGGGGGTTCAAACCCGCAGATCCACTCAATCTTGTTACAGAGGGAAAGCTTAGTCACCTCAGCCAGCCTGCAGCCTCCAGCCGTTCTGCCTTAAACTTTCTCCCTGGCATCCAAACGAACACTGTAAAACAACACTTTGGGATTTGGCCTTTAAAATGATGTTTAGATATTCTTTTGAGGGAATATCCAGGTTGTGAGTAAACGAGGAGAATTGGTTTTGCTTTTCCACGTCTGTTGCGTAATTCGGATCACACAATTGGCAAACAATGTTCAATGGCTCCTAACTGTTGTGCCTCAGGGCAAGACACCTCATCACGTTCCCTTTGAAGTAGCAGAATGTTTATGCAAAAAGAAGGGCATCGCCGGGTTAGAAAATCAAAAATCAAAAACTCCCTCACAAGTCACTGTAAGACTGGTTCTGAGGGAAAGGAAGCCACAGAAAAACATGTTTAAACGAACAATGCTAAAGGCTGAAGCCAAAAGAAGTTATCGCTTATTATTATTATTATTATTATTATTATTATTATTAGGGATGCACCGATCCAGCTTTTTCAGTTCTGATATCGATACCAGTGGAGGGATGGAAAAAGGCACTTTTTTTTCCTTAAAACACAGTTAACTTATTACACAAGAGATCCAATTGTGTTATGTAACTGTTATTTACCCTTCGAATAACTACTGAACAGCTTCATATAAATAAAAGTTCAAACATTATGAAACATTCTAGGACAAAGACGAGCCTGTAAATAGTTTCATTACATCAAATTAAAGGGCTCATATTACACTGTTTTCTGATCTATGTTATAATGTTGTTTCCTCGTCACAAACAGACCTGGAGTTGTGTTTTGTTTCGTTCACACATGTTTAACACACAAACCCTGCATGTTTAGGCTGAGTTCTTCTCTCAAACTGACAACAGTCCGTTCCACCTTGTGATGTCATGTGGTAATACAGGAAGTGTCACCTTCACTAGAATCATTTCGATAATTTCAGCCCTGGAATTGTCAATCTCTACTGAACAAAATGTAAACAATAGCTGTTAATTCAACTTCATGACAACTGTTAATTCAAGACTCGCTAACAACTCGCTGCAACTGACCACGAGCTGATCTTTTAAACAAGTAGCACAAACGCTTTCCGACTCATGACTCAGTTTATGTCGTCCCCTTAAAGAGAGATAAAACTGTCCGTAAAGGTGCAGTAACTTTAGTGTTACAAGGGTACATCTTGTTCTCAAATGACATCACGAGGTGGAACTGAGCATTTGGAGCTTTGGAGATGTCGACAGACTAATAATAAAGTGTTACTCAAACATGTGTGAGTGAAACAAAACACAACTCCTGTTTTTAAGGACGTAACAACATTATAACATGGCTTAAAGCTCACAAGAGTCAATTTTGAGTAATATACGTAGGACTTTTAAAAGCCCAACCGGGATATAATGCAACCGATACCCAATCCAGCAAATCTTTCAGTATCGGTATCGGCGTATCCCTACCGCAAACACAAAGCAAGGAATCACAGACCGGCCGTATTTGGTTTTGAATAGGAGGGGGAGGCCCGGGAGGTCAGAATTTACATATAACAAATGTACAAATGACACCCAAAAAGCTTCCACTTTCAGCTGAGCTCTTTAAGTAGGCCAGAAATGTGCGCTCAAGATGCTGTAACGAGAGCCCGGCCTATTGTAATGCTGCCCATATAATGTTATGTAAGATGTTTTAAAAAGTCTTGCAGTCGGAGAGGGAGGGCAGAGGGACTATATTATAATCTTTCTTTATGACTTGTCTTACTGGGTCACGGCTTGTTCGTTTCTACATGTCCGACACAACAGAGGGACCTTTCTCACAATCACAAACAGATATAACGTTACAACAGCAAAACTGGAAGAGAGGGAGAGGAAAAAACAAGTCCAGATCATAACAAGACAGAGGCGAGACTGTTTGCGTCTGAACCAAGACACTGCAAAGCAAACTTTCTAATTACAAATAGATTAGCGCGCTGTGATGTTGTTGTGTGGTCTTCCCAAAAGTAAACTCCCTCCATATTTGACTAAAGAGACTCGCATGTTTTGTTTGTGTTTGGGAGACCTAGGAATCTTGCTTTGTGACGAAGGCCAAAGCCAATTAAAAAAAAAAAAAATCGAAATCAACAAGCGATGTAGGTAGTAACGGGGCATACGCGCAAAACTGGACCTGGAATTTCAAAGGGAATTGAACCCCCCTCCCCTGGTCTGCTCCTGAACAGAATCCAGCTAATCCAGGTCTGCTAACTCCTCGTGTTTTTGTTGTTTTGCGTGCTGAGAATGGAAGTCCAAGCCAAAGTGTGCTCCTGTTACGCCAACAAGAGCTAGAGGGGGGCGCTCTATTCTCTTTCCGAACGTTATTAGCACGAGGGAGCACTAACTGTTTTATCCGTGGATGGTCAACAAGCTTTTTGCTACAAGAGGTTGGGACGGGAGAGCTTCTACCTTCTGTCAGATCCCCACCTATGATAATGGACACACGGAGAAGGCGGCGTCAGTAAAAAGAGTTTACAGAACTGCAGGGTCTGGACAGGCGCGGCACAGTGTGATTGGAAGGTCGGCGCTTCGAATCCCGCTCTCGACATAAACGTGGCTGGTTGAGCGGTCAGGTCGGCGGTGCGATTCAAGCTCCCGCTGATGAACGCTGTCGTTGTGTCCATGGGCAAGACTATTTACAGCACCGTTTGGCTTTGACTCCACAAATAAATTCACGTTTTGGAGAGACTTTAAGAATATGTGTGTAATAAAAAAGTAAAAAAACATGTTTAAACACTGTGGGTACATTAAGTTTTTCAGCATCGCCTCCACTACACTAGTCAGATGTAAAGAAACATGAACGATACTTTTTGGGGTCAGTATTTATCTTTTTCTTCGTGCTAATGCGGAACTTTTTGTTATTTTTCTGTTCTTTATGACAAGATTTGAGCTCCATAGAAATAACTGACTCATTTTAGCTACAAACTAACAACTATTTTGCATTTTGTGTTTTTTTTTGGAGTAGTTTTTGGGATAATCCCGCTTTAGGTTGATTGTGTCAAAGGCATAAATGAGTTTCAACATTATCGTTTAGAGATCGACGAAGAAGATATGCTTTTTTTCATGGCCGATGCCGATACCGATTGTTTAGAATCCAAAGAAACCGCTGGCCGATAAGAGCTGCCGATATTTTGGTGTAGATTTTGATTATTTTTCTGTTATTTACATGTACGACAAACTCACCCACAGCCTTTTTTTTTTACTACAAACCCATAAGAGAACGTGCAGTCATCTCTTTACACTAAATCGTTCAAATAAAGCTTTATGTGGGGTCGAGTGTTTGGTGGTGATGGATTGTGCTAAAACAAGGGTTGGACTTGAACATAGTTACCCGATCTTTTACTGTAAAAGGGCTGAGTCAAAAGCAATTTCATTTTACAATAGTTTTACAGGTAAACGGTAAATTGATTCACGGTATAGTTCACTGTAATAATAGTAATAATAATATTGCTTTGCGTATGTAACACAAACTTTTAACAGATCTTTCCAGACCTACAGTTTTGATTTTTTATGAGCTGTTTGGACATTTCGTGAGACATTAAAATCAGCTCAAATGTTTTATAATCATTCTTGGGATATGTACAGTTTCAGGAATAACGTATCCAGGAAACAAACAGCACAAAAGCTCCGGCAGACCAGGACAACAAAGGAGTTACTGATGTTGAGGAAAGGGGATTAGTACCCCAATGGAACCCCCTGGACCCCACATAGCGGGGAAACCCAGTCATTCCATCAAAACTATTTACATAACTCCATGGAGAAAATTGGCCCGTAGCAGTTAGCGTTTCCATTTGCGCCACACAGTAAAGACGCTGTTACGATAATTGTCCTCCTACACGAGCAGAGGGCAAACGCAGTACAGAGGGGGAAAAAGAAGAAAAGTGCTGATCAGGAAAAGTGTGGGGTTCCACCAATATTCTCCCAACACAAACATATTCACTGTTGAGTTTTGTCATTTTCTTGGCTTGGAGAAGTACAGTAGTTGGCAGATCTGTGAACCCTCCGCTGATACATCTCCCACATGTTAGTGCCATATGAACCATCTCGCACTCTGAGGACTTCAGGGACCGGCCTCCTGCTGGTGCCCAGAGTCAGGACTAAACATGGGAAATCAGCGTTTCAGTTTTCTGCAGCTAAAACCTGGAACAGTCTTTCTGAAGATGTGAGACAGGCCTCGAATTTGACAATGTTTAAATCCAGGCTCCAAACGGTTCTGTTTAGCTGTGCGTATGACTGAAAGGTTTTGTTCTGCAATCTTCTCTTTTATGATGATTATTTATGTTTTGATTTGTTTGTATTGTGAATTTAATGTCTTTCTTATTCTGTAAAGCACTTTGAATGACTTTGTGTACCAATTGTGCTATACAAATAAACTTGCCTTGCCTTGCCATGGTTTGGACCCGTTCTCCATTCTCAAATACATCCATAATTGACCAACTTATTCTGAATGTGCAGATGGATTCTATTGTTCGCAGTCATAGTTATCTCTACACAGGAATGGTGAGGGTCAAAATGTGCTTTGGTTTTGCATTCCAGGAGGCCTTTGTGTAAGAACATGGGTCAAAGCAAATCTAATTATTAAGAACAATCTATCAATATCGTAGAGCAAAACTTGGAGCAGGCTCAGCACAAAAACATGGCAAAAAGTGAAAGCCCCAAAAATGTGGTTGTTACGAGGAGGGAGAGAAAAATCTGTCTTTACAATCCCCCTGTTTCGCCCTGCCAACTTTCTGCTGGCTGTTGGTAGTGCGGAAATGAGAGCGTGCTAGATTCTCCCCTCACGAGAATAACACAAACCCCTCAAAGCTCAAATCAAACACACAATCCACGTCACAGGAAACCATTTTGAAGCGTAAAACCTCCCAATGGGAGCTCCATTTGAATGCTGCGGGTATGCGCTGCCTTGCTCGCCCCCTGTGCCTCCCCCGGGCCCCCCCTCTCCAGCGCGCTCAGAGTTTCAACCACAACCTAACCCAAACCACTCCACCTCTCAGACGACAAGACTCCCTTTCTCCACTGCTCTACGTCCATTTACGCCTTTCTTTCCCTCTGTTGTTGTTCCGATTTGCCTCCCTCAAATTGCACCCAAGTTGTGGAGATGCAAAGATAAACTGGGAGAACCTGGAACCTTTCATGGGGTCTGGCTTTCTGTTGCAATGGTTTACGCACTCAGACTCTAATCACAAATCTATTGAGTCATAATGTGAGATCATAATGACAATTTAACTATAATGATGACAGTTTAACTTCTTTGACGTATTATTAACATTTCATAAAATAACAAAATGATCTTGATTTTATATTAGCTAAATAACAAATGAAGATTTACCAGTAATTGCACAAATCAGATGTAATATTATATTGATTAAAGGTCCCATATTACGCTGTTTTCTGATCTAAGTTATAATGTTGTGCTTTGTTTCATTCACACATTTAACACACAAACCCTTCTTCTCTCAGACAGAAAACACTCTGTTCCACCTTGTGATGTCATGTGTTAATACAGAAAGTGCTCCACTGTTCTTCTCTCAAACAGAAAACACTCTGTTCCACTTTGTGATGTCATGTGGTAATACAGGAAGCGCTCCGCTGTGTTTTTAACTACAATCTTTTGGATAATCTCAGCTCTGGAATTGCCAACCTCTACTGAACAAAACATAAACTACCGCTTCATGACATCACAAAGTGGAACAAAGCAATTTGAGCTTTGGAGACGTAGCCAGATTAATAATAAAGGGTTAATCAAACATGTGTGAATGAAACAAAACGCAACTCTGGGTCTGTTTTCGAGGAGCTGACGACATTCTAACATGGCTTAAACCTCACAAGAATCCATTTTGTATAATGTAGGACCTTTAAGCCTCACAACAACAAAGCTTCATGATCTTGTTTTTGACAGACACAAGTACTCAACTGACCTCTGCTGCCGACCCCCTACCTCCACAAATCCAAATCTCTTCCTTCTCCCCTCACCCCGTTTCCCTCCCTTCAGCCTGGCAGTTGAAACGCAGGGGTCAGGAGGGCAGATGGGAGGCAATCACAGTAGTTTGTTTTGGCTCTCCCTCCACCACACCGAGTCCTTGGCTGTGTCAGAGCTTTGCCGCCACCTTGCCTGCTCCCTGCCTGGGAAACAAACACATCCTTAATCACCCGGAGGCCCTGTATCCACCAAGGCCACACTAGTCGAGCTCTGTCTGACAGCTTGCGCAGTTTGGACCCCGTCAGATGCACTAAGGGCATACGAGTCAATCCCCGTCTAGTGAACCGCAGGCGATACGAGCTTCGGCCAGACAGTCAGATCCAGGTCACTCAGGAGCAGGGACGTAAATGGTAAATGGTAAATGGACACATTTATATAGCGCTTTTCCACCTTTCAAAGCACTCAAAGCGCTTTACATCAAGGAACCGCTCACCCATACATTCACACACCAGTGTACGCAGACACTGGGGGCGAGGCGGGTTAAGTGTCTTACCCAAGGACACAACAGCAGTATTCATCTGCAGGAGCTGGAATCGCACCGCCAACCTGTGGGTCAGTGGATCTGGCCAGTCTACGAATGATGCTTTTTTATACCGAGAGTGGGATTCGAACCACTAACCTTTGGATCAGAGGACGGCCGCTCTACCGACTGAGCCGCCCCATCAACATTACTCAGTTACTCAATAATATGTGATAATTCAGGTCATAATATAACCGTAAGATGTAAAGAATAGAAATCATGACGAATACGTGAAGTCATTTCAATTCAATCTATACTATGGAAATGTAAACCTTTTTGTTATGTCATATTAAATTTTTATTGTTTCATTTTTACTATATATATCTGTTCACATAGTAAAGCAATGTTAATGTGTTAGACAATAATCATGATTATTCAGGTCACAATATAATCGTAAGAACTACAGAATAGAAATCAGGGCTGTTAATTAACAAGTAATTTCAGTTCAATCTACACTAAGGAAATGTAAAGCCTTTTTGTTATGTCACATTCATTTTATCATCTGGTCACACATTAAAGGCCCTATATTACACAAAATTGTCTTTTATGAGCTGTAAGCCATGTTATAATGTTGTTACCTCCTCAAAAACACACCTAGAGTTGTGTTTCGTTTCATTCACACGTTTGAGTAATCCTGCGTTATTAGTCTGTCTACATCTCCAAACCTCAACATGCTCTGTTCCACCTTGTGATGTCATGCAGTGGTAATTTTCAAGTTAACAGCAACCTTTTACCTTTTGTCAGTAGAGGTTGGAAATTCCAGGGTTGAAACCATCCAAATGACTCTAGTGAAGGTGGATGGAGTGGAGCACTTCCTGTATTACCACATGACATCACAAGGTGGAACAGAGCATGTTTGTTTGAGTGTTTTTCCGTTTGAGAGAAGAACTCAGCCTAAATATGCAGCGTCTGTGTTAAACATGTGTGAATGAAGCAAAACACAACTCCAGGTCTGTTTGTGATGAGGAAACAACATTAAAAAAAAGATCAGAAAACAGCGTAATCTGGGCCCTTTAAAGGAAAAATGTAATATAATACAATATATAAATTAAATCTATAAAAACTGTAGGTTTTTTAGTCTTTTATTTTGATGTTTATGTAATATTAACTTAATTCATAATGTTTTCTTTTATAAAGCAGGTCACACAGTGGAGCACTGTTAATGTTTTGGACTATGGTTTTGGTTAAGGATTTGGCCGTCGTTCGGTCAAGGTCTCATTAATTTCTTTTCACAACAATCGTAACACTAACATTGAATATTTTAACATCCTTATCTAACAGCAGAGGACCCTCGGTGAATGAAAGCCAACAGGGACACCCCCCCCCCTTCCAGTGTCAGGTTAGGTCACAGTGGTCACTCTTGGGCCGGTCCATGTTGAGGTTCTGCGGGGGGATCCAGGCCACACAAGTCTACGATGGACCGTTGAGAGTGTGATCTGTCTCTGGCTGGGGTGAGTGCTTCTGTCATGATGTCGGCGATGTGTTGGCGGACACAGGGACTGTCTGACGTAAGCGTTGCGCAGCTGAGGGCTGGCAAAAGTGCAAGATGGAAGACAGGAGGGGAGGCTTCCAATGAGAGCCAGGCATTTGCAGCAGACGTAATGAGCAGCCACAAACCAAGCGCTGTTAATTCCTCATGACCCAGAAAAACAAAGACCTAATTCTTGTTCCATTATTCTCCTCAAAACTGTTTTACCTGCTACAACTCAGAAATGGATCTAATAGTGTTTATGTTGGCGCAAACGATGCTCATTGATCAGCTTTCAAATTGGTTTAAAGGGCCCATATTACACAATTTTCTGACCCAAGTTATAATGTTGTTTCCTCATCGCAAACACACCTGGAGCTGTGTTTTGTTTCATTCACACATGTTTAACACACAAACCCTGCATATTTAGACTGAGTTCTTCGCAAACTAAAAACACTCTGGTCCACCTTGTGGCGTCAAGTGGTAATGCAGGAAGTGCTCCACTGTGTTTTTAAACCCCACACACCTTCATTAGGATCATTTGGATAATTTCAGACCTGGGATTGCTCATCTCTACTAAAAAAAGACAAAAGGTAGCTGTTCACTTGAAAACTACCACTTCATGACATCACAAGGTGGAACGGAGCATTTTGAGCTTTGGAGATGTCGACAGACTGATAATAAAGGGTTACTCAAACATGTGTGAATGAAGCAAAACACAACTCCAGGTCTGTTTTTGAGGAGGTAACAACATTACAACATGACTTAAAGCTCACAAGAGTCAATTTTGCGTAATATAAGACCTTTAAGATGCATTAAGCGACATCGAACCTGCTTATTTAATGCCATAGTGCGGAATATTCCAGAGCAATAACATCTCCACGGTGACGAGCAGGTGGCGAGTACTACACCTTTAAAGTGTTGCATAGAAGTATTTGTTAGAGTCAGCTTCTCCCCTCTACTCTCACGTTGTTTTAGCAGGAGTTGATTTTGAACAAAGCCGTGGAGTACTCACACTGCAGCCATGGTTACAGAGGCAGACCATGAGACAGTGAGTTAGCAGAAGTCACATTCTGTTTTGTCATGGATCTGAAAGACCTGAACCACAGCCTGAGAAACGGCTCCTTTCTCTCACGCGTTATTTGAACATCACTCACACCATGAATGGAGGGGACAACTCGACTCAAGAATGTATTTGTGCAACTGAGAATGTTTGTGTGTAAACAGATAGTAATAAAAGATTTTACGGCGCCTCCACCAGTGCCTGTGTGACAATGCAAGCTAAGGCGTGGTTTCAGATCTGTATTATATTATAACCCACAGCATTCTCAGACCTTTAAACATCTCCTTTTGGGGCTACTCTGTGAGAAGTTAGCACGGAGTTAGCCTTTGCACTGCGCCACGACGTCAGACATTTCACCTTAGGGCCGTGCTCAGTGGCTGATATAAAGCGATTAGTGACTCAGGTATGATTGTGGTTATGAGACAGAACCACATGGGTGTTTCTAGGAAGATAATTCCCTGAGTCTCCCAGGCTCACGTTGTATTTGTCCCTGTACTTCTGAACACAGGTGAAGTGTAACCTGGAGGCAGCCGTAAAGACGCAGGGCAGTGATGGACCCCACGTCCTCATCCAGCCCACCTTAAAGTTAATAGGTGGCGGTATATTACAAAGCAGGTAGAAGAAGCATTGAGACTGGGTTTTCTAGGAAGTCCAGAATCAGGGATCAAGCTGTTATTGAAATGGCAGAGCGCAGAGCCAGTACGGGTCCACCGCAGAGGGAATCAAGTATCTGTTTGTGCGTGATCCGCTCTCAGGCTCTGCAGTCCAGATGGGTGGCCAAGCCCCAGTAGATTCTGTTATGACAATTGAACTCGTTTGAACCATTACTCTGCTTTTTCTCCCTGCAACACACGCACACAGGATGCTCCAGACCCAACTGTCCTCCTCCTGCAAAGTATCCGTCACTATCTACAGTATCCATATAGAACTTGGATGCACTTGTTTGATTACGAGATCTCACAGGTCTTTCCTCTCTGCAGTCCAGCTCTGTACAGCACAAAATCTTTATTATTAATGTGCCTATAATATATGCGCCAATTTGTTTTGCAATGACACATGAATTGCCAAAACATACACCAGACAAAGGATGAAAATATTTCCAGCATCTGTCTGGATGGGCTCTTATCCGCCTCAGGATCATCTAGAGAGCGCCAAACCAATTCTTAGAGTGTAAGCAGTGAAAATGACCCTACAAAGTACGATTACATAAGATTAACCACCTGAAGCCTGATTACCGTGCTATTCTGATTTTCAGATAGCTGGTAAATGATTGCGCCCCGCTGCCCCGTCCTCTCATATTGTACGTACACAGAGTTGATGCAGTTGTTTAAGATGCAGTAAATGTCACAGCTGGCAGCAACAAGGACCACCCAGCGGGAGACACTGCGAGGTGACTGTAGATACGCAAAACAGCGACAGGACAAACTACGTTCAGACTAACGACCCAACGAGGAATCACATGAGGTGAGGAAGAACATTGGCTGCTCCTTTTCTCGTTGGCCACAAACAGGCTGTGGAGAGCAAACAGATGAAAGAGCTGACCACAGCCCATTAGGTGATGCAGCCTGCCATGTGCTGTCAGCGGTCAGAACTCCTAATTCATACTAATTGACGTTGTGATTCTGAAGG
>KN486560.1:25094-93044 GCA_000787095.1 Periophthalmodon schlosseri
TGTAAGGATCAGTTCAAGCTTCAGAGAGTAGTCTTCATTTACTTTAAGGCAAATATATGAACAGAGGAATATGGAAGCAATATGATCCTACATACAAACCTCTGCAGAACAAAATGTTCTCCAAAGAGAGACAACCCGGTCAGTCACCTGCCTGTCAGTCTGAGCGTCTAATTAAAAATATATACGACTATATCAACACAGAGCTCAGTTATAGTACAGGACTAGACAGGGACATGTTTATTTATACCAGTATAAAGTCCACTTGACAAACAAAGCAGAAGAGTTGGATCCTCATTATTAGAACATCACTGATCATCACAGTGTCTTTGTTACAAGTGGTTTTGGTGAAAGCCTTAAATAAACATTATTAAAGCATTATCCCTGATACAGAAGAATAAAACACTAGTTCTTTATACTTCTTGATTCAACAATAAACAGGCCATCCACATGTTTTCCACAATGTCCTCTTCTCCTGTTGGTCCTGGCTCAGAGCCAGCAGCACTATAGATGTGAGTACAGTCTGACTGTATACACACACTAAGGGGCCACTTCAGGGTACTTCTTGTATGTGTGAGCCGCTCACAAGGAGCTACGAGCATCGCACACATGTGTGTGTAGTAAATTCTTGGAAAAGGAAAAGACTTTTTTATGTAAGGGTGCATGCAGTACAGGATCACACACTCACATACACACTTTTGGGGTGACAGAGTACACCGGCTGGGCTCAGATGAACCAATGGCAACCTGGGGAAGGAGGAATGTGCATGGCTTGGGTCCAAAAGAGGCCGTCAGAATCCTCAGCAGGCAGCCCTGGTTGTCTTAGTGAACTAAGTGTGTGTATCTGCACATCAGGCCATCCTGCTAGTAACTCTGGAACTACACGAGGGTGTGTCTTTTACAGGCAGATGGTGATGGACTGACTGAATGTGAATCAAAAGATCTTTTGGACTTAGTTGAGACAGATCTCAGCCATTTTTTTCCAGCTGATACGTTGTGTGTCCAGGTGGGAACGGTAAACTTGTTATCTCAAAGAAGCACAAAAACCATGACAATTTTACGGTAGAGAGGAATTTACAGGTGAAACAGATACTACACCACAAGGCTAGAGGCCCTAACCCCAGGGAAGGATTCTCACTGCACTGCCACTCATCTTCTGATCCTCAAAATAAATCAAGATGTCATCATGCACACTCCAAATGTGGACTGCACTAGCAAAAAACAAGGTCATATGTGCACTTGACTAATGCACAAGGAGGGAAAAGGGAAGGAGAGAGGAGCGACAGGAGGAAGAGGAGCAGAGCTGAAGGACTGTTTGAAATATTCAACCCCCGTCCATTAGCTATCCATGTAGGGGTAGAACACGACCGGCACTGTACATCTCATGAAAGCGCAGAGGATAAAAGACAGCCGGAGATGGTGCATGGTGGGAGTGCAGCTTTCATCCGGGAGCCCTTAAATCCAGCTCAGCTTTTTCTCAGTGATGTCATCTTTTTTCCCTGGCACTTCACCTCTATCTGCTCCCACACTGCGTTACTTTCCCCATCTCACATGCTCGCATCGCCTCCGCCTCCCCTGTACAACGTGCCGCGCATCACAATACACGGCGCATCTACCTTAAGGACCCGCGGGTGCCTGTAATCTGCGGCGTTCCAGTCCGCAGTCTCATTCCCGGTTCAGGTGGGAAAAGTTTTGTGCAGTTTTGAGGATCTTGATCACCTCTACGCCGGCCACGCAGTCATCTGACAGCCAGGAGAACACTGTGTTAACAAACAAGGAAATGGCTGCCAGCTGTACAGACAGGAGGGAAACACTCTGCTCATAGCTTTTTATTAGGTATGATGAGAAACCAAAGGCATGGGGAGAAGAGGACGAGAGGACCGGGGCAAGAATCCCTCTGTGAAGAAAAAACGCTCTTAGAAGCCATTCATTTTTTACAGCAGGGGTGTCACACTATATATTTACACAGCAGACATGTAGGGCCTTAATAAACCAAAGACTTCCATGTGGGAGAGATGGAGAATTGCAGACAGTGCTACATTTGGCTTTGATTTCTGCAGAAGGCCCTCTGCTGAAAGGAACTTAAAGGCAGGATTTGCCCAGTTAAGACAAATAAGATACGTTTATCAGAAAAATGTTAACCAATAAAACATTAAGGCTTGTCAATGTTCTAAAGAAAGTAGAGAGAGAAGGAGAGAGAAAGAGAAAGAGAAAAAGAGAACTTCCAATCACTAAAATGCCTTTTTCCAGTTATTAGTTTGGACACACTTTTTCATTGGGTTTGTCCACTGATCTGAAAGTTGGCGGTTCGAATCCCGCTCTCGATATAAACATCCTTGGTTGAGCTGTCAAATCCACTACCCACAGGTTGGCGGTACGATTCCAGCTCCCACAGATGAACGCTGTCGTTGTGTCCTTAGGCAAGACACTTAACCCACCTCGCCCCCAGTGTCTGCGTACACTGGTGTATGAATGTGTGTGTGAATGGGCGAGTGGTTTTTTGATGTAAAGCGCTTTGAGTGACTTGAAGGCGGAAAAGCGCTGTATAAAAATGTGTCCATTTACCATATGGAATGTATTAAACAAAAAATAAACTCAAAACTTATTTTAGATTTTTAAAAATAGTCACCCTTTGCTTTGATCACTGCTTTGCACTCATTTTTTTATTTTAGATTTTAAAAATAGTCACCCTTTGCTTTGATCACTGCTTTGCACTCATTTTTTGACCCTGACAAGACACAGCTGTGAAGTAAAAACCATTTCAGGAGAGTTCATCATGAAGCTCACTGAGAGAAGGCCAAGGGTTTGCAGTGGGGTCAACAAAGCGAAGGACGGCTACTTTGAGCATTTGAATATAAAATAAAAATATAATTAGTTGAGTTATTGAACCATATTATACTGAAAACCCCAGGTAGCATTATTATTGGTTCAGCCTGTTCCCTTCTACGAACAGTTTCCACTCGGCTCTTGAAGATTTGTACTTTATGGTTGATAATTTCATTTGACCTGATTTTTTGACCCCATTTTTACATGCAACATAAAAACTAGGAACACCAAGTTCTTGTCCATGCTACGGTTTCTTTTTTATCATTACAAAGGTTTAGAGAAAGCAGCTAATCATGAACAGTCAGACAGTGAGAGTCATTTTAAGGGGGGACACATGATGTGAAATCGACTTTTATGAGCTTTAAACCGTGTTAAATCATACTCACAGTTGTATTTTGAAGTATTTACGCATGTTATTGTCATGATGAAGACTCCAGAAATTCCATTTTTCACCTACCCCCTATCTCTTGCCTATTTCTCTCTACTTATTTGTGATTACTCCAAAGTTTTCAGACTCCAGGTCATGTACGTATAGGGTTAAAAAATCTCTCAAAACCATTTTCAACAATAAAATAAAGAAAAAAAATTGAAATCTGCTGCTTGTCATGGTGAAATATGAGGCAGCCATATATCAGTTCTGCAGTTCTGGACAGGGCTGGCTTCTCTCAGTAATTTTAGATCAATATTGCAATGAACAAAATGTAAAACTATATGTACACGAATGTTAGTACCACAAAAAGTATAATATGTCTTTGTTAAAGAACGTTTTATCCCCATTCGACTCCATTTGCGCTGTCAAATGCATTACATTTCATTAGGTTTTATACTGGGGGCAGGCTGACCGTTATCTACTGTAGTTAAGACTATGGATACGCGCCGCTTCCAACAGTACAAACTGTCACTTAAACTCACATTATCTTCTCCTTAAGCCCTCTGATCACGTTTTACTGCAGTTTATTTTACTATCACTTAATAGGCTGTTTATGTGGCCTATATAAAAGACAAGACAATAGGCGCAGTGTGTGTCCTCATTCTTCACAACGTGTAATCTGATAAGGAGACGAGATCACTCACCGCTATCGGGGCAAAAGAGACACATTAAAGACGCATTGTCAGCATGCTAACACCAGGTCGATGAGGAAAGTACATACAAGTTTATCTAACTTTGGAAGGCACATGTTCTCCTTCTGGACGCAGCAGAAAACAGATATTACTTGGCAAACGCCGCTATTCTGCTTCCAGTTTACTTGTGGGGTCTGCTCAGGCTGAGAGTTTTGCGGGAATTAGGATGAGGTCCCTGTTGGTCGAAGCAGCTGTTTCTGGGGAGGTCCGTGCTGGGTAGCAAAGATGAGGAAATACAGAGAAAGTGAAAGCACAAGACAGCAGTGTTGCAGGAGTTCTCGCTGTTAAATCACATTGCTCTACAGGGGGTGAGACGTTCCAGGCAAGAAGACAATAGGCCAACAAAATCAATGACATTCTCCTTAGTGTTAGCTGAGTTGGCTTAGAGAGGTCAGGCGATGAGACCTTTGGAAGAGCCAGCCAACATTAGCGGTCGTGACTGTGGGGGTACGCTTACTGTAACCTTGGCCTTTTTGCATAATGGAGCAGAGTCCCAGTGTGCTTTTATAGGCTGTATTACGGTAAGAACGCTCAGTACTCAACAGATCATTACTTTGTCAAAACAGCTATCAAGCTACATTGGCACATGCTTTTGGTAGTATGTACGCATCTCCAAAAGTGTCAAAGGCAGTCACGGGAGATAAAGCAAAGAACAAGAAACCTCAACACGGTTTGGACAATTGACCTTTTAATAGTTTTTATTTCAACATTTAACGTAAGAAACAGGGAATAAGATAGTCTTTTGGTTCCAGCGAGCGGTGTTGCTGTTAAATAATAATACACTATCACAGCACTGATCTGCTGACAAAACATCTCATCAATCATAATTAATCAGAGGCAAACAACTTAAAAGAGGAAACGAGTGGGTTCCAAAGGTAGACGGGTGCAACTAGCTGCAAGGCCAGGCTACGGTGGATCCAGAATACACACTTCTTCAATACTTTACGAAGATGTGAGTCTGGTCACTGGTGAATGTCCCCGTTTACAGATGGGCAGGTGGATTAGCCAATCAGGGACAGGCATTGTGCGCTAAATCGGAAAAAATAAGGGATTGAAAAACATGGCGGATTTCTGCAGAATCAGAGAGTGAAGCGCTAAACTCTGTGAGTCTGAGGCGAGATACAGTTGATTTTATTTGCAAATCATAGGCGACCAATGAGCTGATTCGTTTCACATGTCACTGAAAAAAAACGAATCCGATTGGACGATGACGTTCGACCGGGCTTGAGACGTAACGGAGGGCGTGGGGACCAGACTGACATCAATCAGTATAAAATTGGATACGACTACATATTTCTGGCTGTTAAATAATAATACGCTTGATCTACTGACAAAAAAATCTCATCAACCAGACGAACAACTTAAAAGAGGAAATGAGTGGGCTCTACAGGTAGACGGGGACAACTGGCTGCAAGTCCAGGCTACAGCGGATACCGTGATATATTTGTGGGTTGCAGGGCAGTGACACAAGACAGAGGAGGGGGAGGAGAGGAGGAGAAGAGGAGTAAGATGCAATGAGAACTGTTGTGTTCATGTGAAAAGCCAAGGCTAATTGACCATGCACTAACTGTCAAACATAGTATTTCTTTTACATCAGATTCCGAAATGTGAACACAATACAGTTAAGCAAGAATGATCTATCAAAAAGGACACATGAAGGAGACAATGCAAAGAATTAAAGTGGGAGTACAATAAAAGCAGGTCATTCAAGGAGACGAGGACAGTATGGTGGATTGATTTATTAAAATGGCAGTGGGACACTCTCCCCCTCCTGTGATTATGTTCTGGCTCTGCTTACTACACTGACGCTTGGTTAGCTCAAGTTCAACAATGTCCTCCCCTCCTACACATTGTACGCTAATTCTTCCTTTCGCTACGCACGATTCATACCAGAAATAGAAAAGTGACATCAGCGCTGCCCGTTGTAAATCAATATTTTTTTTGCTGCCAACCGGACGCCCACGCTTGGACACAGAAGGCGCGCTGCTCGGTTTCTGTTCCCGGGTTAGTGGGTTTGTATCAGAGTCCAAACCACTCAGTGACCCCTCCTCTCCGGGGGTCAAGTCGCTGCCTTTGCTTCTCGTCCTCCATGAACTTCTCCTGCATCTCCTCCACTGAGCCCTCCGCAGCCTTCTTCTCCTTTTCGGGGAACAGGTCCGGGAACGTAAACGTCTGGCCCTGCGCCTATGAATGCAATGACAGGAAACAAAATAATGATTAGCTAACTGTCCTAAAGATCACTAATGCTTTTTTAAAATCAATGTTAAGGTGTGTTTTTGAGACATGTCATATTAGTTTTTGTTGACAATTTTTGAAACTGAACAATTAAATATCACCTTTTTTCTTTTCAAAATTGTACAAACGCTGTCAACTGCTGTGACATTGGGCTTCTCTCTCCCACATTTAATCCCTCTCCATTTTTTCTGGTCGTGATTTATTCAGAGGGAGAGGATAGTATCCATTATTTATTCCATACCAACCCATCTCTGGTCGTAGCTAATGCATCAGTGGTCCGGTGCAGTCTGTGTCAGCCATAAAGTACCGTACACTACACCCTAGCACCCACACCCCCACCACCCTCCACACACACACAAATGAAGGGGTCAGTGGGTGCAGTTCACATCATTAGCCTTTACCTCCATGGGCCTTCTTCAAGCCTCTGCCACCGGCCCCCAGCAACAGGAATTCACTAGAAGCACTAGCAATCCAAACTAGTGCTGCTTTAAAATGGCCATTTAAGTGTAATAATAAATGTTATTCCAACAGCTGATCATTTAGATGATTAACCTGTATTAATTCTTGGTTGTATATATTTGTGCTTTTTAAACTTGAATCATAAGCAGCAGTTTGTGCAGAATAATAAACCCGATTCCAGTTCAAATGCATCCCGTAAATGAGCAAACCGTCTGGGGTACCTCAAGGGTCAATATTAGGGCCAACAATGTTTACTGCATTTACCCATGTTTCATGTAAATAGAGGATAATGGCTTATAAAATGTGTAGTTTGTTTTGTTTTGATTCATTTACTTATGTTTTTGTGAGTGATGTAGTGTTAAGTAGGGGTTGGTGATATATAAAAAAAAAACAAAAAAAGACATTTTTAGAGCCCAGATCATTAACCATCACAATTAAATTAGAATCTTTATATGTGTCATTAAGAAGCAACTATAACAATTTTCTGCTTTTGAGAGTTCATACTTAGATCCACCTGCCACTCACCTAACGCATGACACAGTTGTGTTTGAGTTGCATTGAAGCAACATTGAATATAATCAAAACATTATCACAGAGAAGTAAGCATGTCAAGTCTAGGAATGTTCTTCTAGTCTCATCAGAACATAAATCAATCTACAGAACATACAACCAAGGGCTGCACATGCTAATGAAATGGTTACAAATGAAAAAATAGTTTCAGTGTAAGTCTAAGTGGAAAATGCAACAAAAATAAGCAAATCATCATTAATTATTTCCAGGGCATTTGTTCTATGAAATCAATTTGTAGTTAACTTTGACTGGATAAAAGCTTCGCAAATATGCAGATTTGTAATGGATTTAGATCTGAACATGTGTTTTAACTTTATCAGCTTAAACCCTGCCAAAAATGACAAAAGGTTTACAAAATATGAGTATTATTATATAAGAGTGTGAAAGAGGGTGTTGCATAATGAAGCATTTTACATAATGTTATAATAGAGCCTTCTGTCCCCACCACCTGACCTGCTCTCAAAGACAACACTGCTTTCAATCAACCATACCGTTTCAAAATGTGGACTAATCAGGAAGCATCTGCCCGGAGAGAAATATGTCTCCAACTGCCAATATCAGGAGAAACTCACGTAAAATGACATTATAGTATCATAATCAAAGATGCAACCAATTACACAATACTGTCACTTTTATATGTATTTGTTTTTAACTACGCGTGTGCCAGAGTGTTACAGAAGAGTCTGTAATCAAACCCGGTCCCAGTTTATTTTGTTCTTGTAGGTTTGTGACTGCTGACCACAGCTACAGTACACCTGACCATCTGCGAGGATGGTCATCGAGGAACACTGCGTCCTAAAGCCAAGCCCATTCCCTCCAGGCAGTTAGCTGTAGGACTTTCAAAAGAGGAACAGGAGACTAGTGTCTACTGCTGCACTAATGTAGACCACAGCGCTAGATCACTCACAGCAGCTGAGCCAAACACAATTAAATCCAACTTGAACCAACACTGTCGCATGACAATTCCCAGTTAGACAGTGCAGTGCTGGACACCTTGTGTATACACACGCCAGAGATTAATAATGGCCTCCGCGAGAGTGATTCACAAAAACAACAAAGACTTGAGATTGAAGTCAACAAAGCGCTAAGTCTTGTTAAACAAGTCTTTTTGTTGGCAGCAGTGTGTGAGTGTGTGAGCCCAGCGTCTGCTGGACACATTTCCGCAGTCAGAGTATGTCAGAGTGCGGCCTCGTTCATACTTTTGGTGGAATATGCGCATATACATGAGACTACGGCAGCTCCGGCCCCTGTGCTCTGGTCTGGTTACATCTTTCCTGTGTGTGCAGCTCCATACACCTGCATGTTGTAGAGACTGTTGAGTGATTTATGGAGAGGAGCAAAGCCTCCTCACTTATCATTCAATTATACTTATTTCTTCACAGACCAGGGGGAGTGGGAACAACAGTGGCACAGAGGGTTAAGAGTTTGTCTAAGGATTTGGAAGATATTTGGAAGATATTTGGTTTGAAAAACATCAAAAAGGGACAGAGAAAAAAACAGGGCAGCCTAATGAAAGAAAAATTAAAAGAATATTGTAACAAGGGTTTACTCTTTTATTTATGTGCATTAAAGCAACATTATTCACTTTTCTCACAACAGGAAATGAGAAGAACTGGCGGGGTGTCCTTGTCCCGAAAACTTAAATTAAAACGTATTTTTTCATGTTTACTAGCACAGCACCATAAATGACATTAACAGGAAAACATTTATTATATTTTGTGCATCTTTATTAAGGCTCGGGAGTATTTCTCATCATAGTAATCTCATATTCAGAACAAGGATGTGTTTTTTTAGGATTAGGATCCATTTTCAACAGTAACATGCAGATACAAGTGATACGCCAGACATCAATCCGGCCTGCAGCCCCACAGGGAAAACTGGAAAGAGGGAAGTGAAAAGGGAGACGATGGAGCAAGATGTGGAAAGACACACAAAAGGATCTCTGTATTCTATCTGATTGACCTTTGCTTGGGATATGTAACCAACTGAGCATGCAGTCGCTGCTCAAAAACAGCATCTGGAAAAAACTTGGAGAGCATTTGTTTAATCATTTCCTCCAAAGAAAGTGGGAAAAACAACCCTTTAAAATGTACATATGGATGTCCGGCAATCCTGGAATACTTGTGAGTTGAATACAGGGATATCCATGGGTTTCGGTTTCCTATATGTGACATTTTGAGGACTTTGTAAAATTCTAAAGATAAAATACTTGTTAATTGCTATGGCAACAGTGTTCATTTTTATCATTCTGAAACCCACGGACAGCGACTCAGGACGCCCTTTTATTATTAAGTATGAAAGTCATTGTTGTCCAGCTGGATGTGTTAAAATGTCTTTGACCCGTGGCTGAATAGAACATTAAGCCCACACGTCCTCTGCGGTACAGGACCTTACCCAAGAGTTTGCAAAGAGACTGACCGGAACAGACTTTGAGAACTCCTGATAAATGACATCACAAACATTAACATTAATATGTCGAATTGATTCTCAATCACAACTTTGTGTTTGAACAATGCCACTGTGTTTTGAAGCTGTAGTGAGAAAATAAATTCACTTAATCACTGTACTTTTATGCAAGCTTCCGATTCATGTGGCGTGACCCGGTAATTTCAGAGATCTTAATAATACAGCAGGTCAAAACATCTGCTTTTGGACAGTTACCGGTAATCAACATCTAAACTGCCCTCCAACACACTTAAAATACGGCCAGTTTAGAATGTTATGACATCACATGAAAGCATTATTCTATGCGCCTAGCTTAAGTAGTGCATGTCAGCATTTCATGTGTTCTTTCCAAAATAGCCTCCACAAGCTCCACAGTCATTTGAACAGGTGCAAGCACTTTGGTGATCTGTTTTCTATGCTCACACACATACTCACACACCAAGGTGTCTTGGGTTGCATTTTTTCTTTTTGGTTCATTTAAGTTCACGCTGTCTAATTACAAGTGAACCGGGACTTGTAAACTGGAGTCAGATGGACTCACAAGTAGCTTGTTTATTGGAGTTTGGAAATCTGTCATCCAACAATATACATTATTACTAATTTGGACAGTTAGTGAGGTGGGGTGGTTCAGTACTTTTATAGTACCACATTTCACAATAAGTTTGTATTATAAACTAAGATATTCCAAAAGCAATCTCAGATTACACAAATACACAAATATTAGATGCCATGACATTCAGCCTTTTAAACCTAATCTATTGGTTTCTGTCATTTCCGGTTTCGATTTTTGAAAAGAAGCTGATCAGAGCCGAGTCAGCACAGTTTGTTTCTGCTATAGCAGCTTTTTCTCAAAAACTCATCCTCAAAGAAGTAGATCAATGTACTTTGGAACTTACAAAGGCTGAAGTATACTGTTTTTTAACAAAATACACGTGGATTGCCGTTGTCACACTGTAAGTTCATTCACATTTAGAATATTTTGCAAAAAAATGTGATGAAGGCAACAGAGATGCAGCCTGTAAACAGCTTGTGTAGGAGGCACTTGGGTGGGCCACACATCCACTCTCACTTTATCTCATTGACACACAATACTCTGGCCTGTTGTGGCTCCATGCAGACCCACTGGTACAAGCCATTCCAGGAACAAGCCAGTGGGACAGAGATAAGGGAGGCAGAGGGTCTAGGGCTTCTCCAGTCTCAGGCTGTAAGAGAGGTAAAAATATGTATATTTTCAACTAACCTCGATAATTCATTTTTCAAAACAACATCTACTAGGCCATAGAAGAGCTACAGAGAGAAGTGATTTTCTGTGTAAAGCACAGATAAGTGGCAGTGAGTGGAGACCACTAACCAACAGCATCCTGCTGTGGGTTTGACTCAGGGTCACGACCCAGGCCCTCCCTCCAATTACAATGACATCTCCTCCAGAGCCAAGAAAAAGCCACACTGACTTTGGCTATGAATAATAGACTTTTTTTGAGCGTGATATGTAACTGAATGGTTTTCATGGATGAAACTGGAATTTGAAAAAATAAGACGGCATTTACGTGAATAACAATTCTTTGTCCGTTTGTATGCGCTTGTCATTAGAAATAACAATAGGCAGAGAAACATTTTCCAACACCATCTTAAAAAAAACAAAATTCACCTTAATTTTAGAGCTGACATAAAACACTTGCCATTTCTTCAGCAGTTATAGTTTATGAATCACAACAAGCTATTTAGACGGACAAAGAGCCAATGCATACGGCAGGTGGGCGAGCGAGTTATCAGATTTCAATAAAAAGAGAAGGGTCCATTGCAGGGAAGACCCGTGAATCCCCAGTGTGGACATTATATCTGCCCAGAGACCCACAGAGGACGGCATGGTGTCTTCATGTCCAGGCATGTCTGCAGTCGCCCCGGTAACAGAGACCAAAAGAACAGGTCAACACATAGAAATGACTACCAACTTGGATGAGCGGGATCTAGTCACTAAATCTAATTCAGTCAGATATTTTAATAATGCCTTGTCACAACCGATCTCCGCACTGCCTCAGAACATGCTAAGTTATTAACAGCATTTGAGCAAACACAAACTCATGCATACTTTTGGATTATCACAAGGACACACAAGTCAATAAGCAAATCATTTTTGATATGAGAACCGTTCTATTTTTAAAGATCTAGATCAGTGTGTGGATCCAAGGTTTTTAATAATTGTGTAAATGGAAAAGGAAGTGCGAATATAAAAAAAACATATCTGGAACTAGGCCTGTCACGATAATAAATTTTGAAATGTGATATATTGCTGAAGAAAATCTAGACGATAAACAATAATACTGAAACCGATTTATGCCACTGACACAAGACCCTAAACTATTCTGAATGTACGATATGGTTAAAAAACATGAAGTGTCATAAATAAATAGCAGAATGAAACACTTTGGTAGTTAGTTTGTGTCTATAATTAGTTATTTATTCAACCCTCTAAAGCGCAAATCTTACCGTAGAACAGGAAAAACAACAGAAAGTTCCCACTAGTACAAAGAAAAAGTCCCCAAGATGAACACTGAACCCTCAAAAATGATTGTTCCATCATCTGACATATATGGAACGGTAACTCCATATAGTGTTTATCATGAGAGGCCTATCTGTTTACTTCATGGCTTCACATTTTCATCAACATCTATTATTACACTTGGGCTTTGTGACTCCATGTCGCCGCGGCATTGTCCTAATCGGATCATGGTACTAACAGAATATGTTCCCCAGCGGAGGTCACCTTATTACAAACAGGCCTACGACTACTACTCCCTTTGTTGGACTAGACCCGTGTTGAATCATAAGGCAGTTCACACCTAAATGTCACATTTTGACCGGCCACTCTCATTACACACATCCACACAGATAAACAGCTGTTCCCCATCATTATCCCCTCCATCTATGTCAGTAGCACCCCGCCCCCACGATGCACCCCATTTCTCTCTTACAGCACATGTAAACAAGTCCACATATACAGGCCCCTCCCCCTTCGCTTCCACCGTGCACCTTCCACTCCCCAGTCCATACCGCACCATCCTGGCTACAAACACAAGCGCTCGGGACTCCTGGACCAACCACTCACCCGACGTGACTGCCCATTCTACATAAACATCCATCCAGTCACTGGCCCGGCGCCCCCCCTTGGCTGTGAGGAATGCTGGGACCAGCTGGTGGAGAAAATAAAAATGAAGAAGCATACCAAAACAGGAAATGCATCAGCAGGGGCCTATCGGAGGGCTTTATCAGACCAGTGGCAGCCCTGCAAAGAACCTGGGTGGCGCCGGGTGCTGATTGGCTGATCAAAGTGGCAGCTGTGTCATTAAAGGTCAAGAGGTCAGGGGTAATCAAGAAAGAGAGGTTACGAGGCTGTGCTCAGTCATGTGTGTGTGTGAGAGAGAGAAACAGAGCAAGTGGATGGCGCGGTCTGGGGGTCTGTGTGTTTGCCTGGCTATCTAAATAAGGGCAACCTGGAGGAAACAGGGAAGGAAATTAGAAGGAAATAGATTCTGCTCAGACAGATAAACTGAAAACAGCCAAATAAATCAGCATTTGGATGAGAAAATCCAGTCCACAATGTATCCATTTAAAAAATCATATTTACACGAGAAAGCCTTAGGTATTCACCGGAATAATGTGGGAAAGCGTTTACTAACAGGGAAGACATGCCTGAACTAAAGCCATTCAAAAAAAGGTTTGCGTGTGAGATTCCAAACGGAATGGTTAAAACCGGCTCTGTTCTCTATAATTCATGTTCGCTCTCCACTGAGCTCTTATGAAACCTACACACACGTTTTTACTTAGCAGTAGATTTTCCAAATCAGGAGACACATAGGGAGATGGAGGGCTTTTCAGCTCAGCTTGATTGCCAGGAAAAGCTGCTCATTTTATTAGGCTCACAAATAGTATACAGTGTACACAAGCATGTACACCTCTGGACAAATGTCATATCTATATTTATATGGAAAACTGTCGTCTTCAATTATAAAAATATAATCTTTAATAGCAATTTATTTTGTATTAATCACCCCTGGAGGTTAAAGCAGGTGAACTCATTTGTATTCTCCACAAATCATGTATTAATAATGACCCCATTACGTTGTATTTGACAGTAAAAACAAATGAATGCAGTGTTATTCTGTGCTGTTATTTACATATTAAAATATGTGTGTGCAGCTGAATTAGTTAATAAAACATTAATAAAGAAAAAATAACTTGCAATATTCAATTGGCTAATCTAAGTTTTGTGAAATGAACAAATACAAGTCAGTGAGTGCTCAGAAGAGGAAAAACACAAATGTTAAAAATGTTAATTGGTGTGATAAGCAAGGGTGAGGCAAAACCAGGAAGGGAAGGAAGCTCAGAGACAGACAGAAAGACTAGACTCTGTTTGTCTGACAGTTCAAAAAGGAAAAGGGGGGGAAAAAGTTGATCTGTGTGTCACTCCCACAGAACTGCAGCCTACATCCAACATCCCAGGAACCCCCACTGCAAGAGTTAGTCAGAGAAATAACCATGGGGGATCCTGTCTGGTACCACTCTGGACTCACAGTGACTTACACAGGCCTATGGGGTCTATTGTTAGGCAACACAGAGTCACAAGCACACACAGGGACGACAGGAACTCTACGGCAAAATATTGCCATCTAGTGGCACGTTAAGCTTCCATTTTTGGAAGGGTCCTCCACAGCAGTGGGCCAGCCTTTTTCTGTTAGTGACCACTGTGTTACCAGAGGATACTGGGACCCCAACATCCTTCTCCAGCCTGACAAACTACTGTCATAAAATGGAAAAAAAGAAAAACAGAAATATTAAGTGAAATATTTTATAGAAGCATTTAACATGCCACATCTTCATAATAATTCTAGCTGTTTAGTTGGGACCTCTGCTTGAGGAATTGCTGGGGAATCGGTATCCTGACCCCTCGGTTATGAATCAGTGTTATACAGTTATACAGTTATATAGCCTCCTTCCTTAAAACTGTCACAAACCCCTTGTGAGTCTCTTTCATAGCCCTAATATCCAGTTAGGGGATCCCCATGAACTGTGCAAAGGTTGAAAAAGCAAAAGTTGAAACAGCAAACCAGATGCATGGGGATGGGGAGGCTACATGACTAAACAGTTGTACAGCAGCTGGTCCAGCCCAATCTTTTGTTTTCCTTTGTGGTTGTTTTTGGTATGAGATTCTGCTTTGGGTTTCTCTGTTCTAACTCATGCACCTGGATTCTGCCGTGTCATAAGAAACAGGGCCAAAAGGTCTCGAGCAGAAACAACACAAACATGTAGAATATCAATGTGGCAGCTACCAGATGTCTTGTATGTTAATAGTCAGTGTAAACACTTTCACTCAGCCCGTCGTTTCCGAACAGGTGATGAATTTAAAACCCATCACTGTTCACTCTATGGAAAAGTAGGTTGGCCAATCGTTATTTTTCAGAAGAGAACAACACTGTATAAAATGTACTTATAAAGGGACTACTTCATAAACCTGCCTGAATATCTCACTTGTTTGCTGAACTTTGATAGGGGAACTTTTAATACAAGATCTCATGATTGTCAACGTCTAAAAACTGGCCGCACTAGAACTGAAATGGGAAAAAAAAAACGTATTTTTGGCTATTTTGCTTCCCAAAAACAGAATATATTTCAGGGATATGAAAAAGTGGATAGATTGTTGCCACTAATGCACTTTAATAATCTGGTGATAAACATTTATAATCACACCTGCTCCTGTTTTTAACGTTTTAAATGGACCTATGTATTTGTTTAGTTTGTATTGTTCTGCATTATGCGAAAATATAATGAGGATTGTCCTAAACTTTCCATATTAATCAAAATGTAGTAGCCTTGTATGTCCATCTAAAACACTTGGAAGTAATGAAAACAAGTGAAGAAGAACATCGTGACCACTCGAGTGGCAGCATTATTGTATTTGTAAACTTAAGTGTCTGCTTCAACAGCTTGCACTGTGACATCACCCAGGACCATCTGTGTGCCTGCTTTGCCTCCTGCTGCAAACGTTTTACTCAGTCGCCTTACGCACGCTGCTCTCGCTCAAGAAAGTCAGCTTTGTCTACACATAAACTTCACTGAGCGTGGAGAGATTATGTGGACCTTGTCAGCCACACCCCGCACACCGATGTTACAGAGACAAGTATGCACTTCCAGTTAGAAAGTTAAAAGAGACTGGTGCTAACGCAGTCTGGATGTTTGTCTATGGATGGTTAGATTAGTTGTACACAAACTGTCAGATAACCGTTTAAAGTTTACACAATAAATGATGCAACAGCCTACAGGTGCCTGGGTGTGCCTAGCAGCGCCCAACACTTAACACAAACTTCTGTGTTCTGACGTCTTCTCAACATAAATGTTTGAAATTCTTAAGTCATTGATGTCCAATGGAATTCTACAGCAATTCTGCCAATATTACAAACAGGACAAGTATTTTTTTTTTTTACACACGATAAGAAGATGGAGCAGGCCCTGAACTGAACGCTCTGCACAGTGTCCTACAGTACAGCAGGATGGATCATTGAGAAATGCTGAGAGCAGTTCAATCTCCCATTCATATATTCAGAGCAGCTCCCTCTGGGAGCTTTCAGCATGCACTCGGAGCACTCAGCCTGTGAAGTGCTGCAGCTGGCACCAACCAGTACAGCTCCTGCTCCAACCAGTGCAGCTCCTGCTCCAACCAGTGCAGCTCCTACACTAACCAGTACAGCTCCCGCAACAACGAGTACAGCTCCTGCTCCAACTGCTACTCCTCCTCCTCCTGCTCCTCCTCCTGCTCCTCCTTCTGCTCCTTCTCCTCCTGCTCTGACCGAACCTCTCCACAGCCTTTTCAATTACATGCAAAGAGTACCTTATCGTAAATGTGACTGACAATAATGAGGCTGCACAATGACTATAATTTCAAAGTGCTTTTCCTTTTGTGAAAGCACTAGCATGGATTTGCAGAGGTTTTAGGAGTAAGTGATGGTTAAATGGAAATGGGGCATGGTGCTCTTCAACAGTGAAATGGTAGTAGTAGTAGTGGTTTGAAACAGCGAGCGCTGTTGGCGCAGGGAAACGGTCCGACTCCAAGACCACCAGTCCCTCTGACACGGCGCCAAACACGAAAGCACTCTGATAAAGTCAAGATTTTCAGTTTGGACCACAGTCTTTGTCGGCCCACCGGCTGCAGCACTAGGCCCACTCTGGCCCTCCCCTTGATCACTGTTCTGGCATGACTCCACCATGCCCTTAGTCACCTCCCCTTCTCACCCCTGCTCGCCCCTCACACACTTTCCCACACACCGTGTACATTTGACACAACCAGACGCTATCTCTTCCCCCTGGAACCCGGGTCCCCCTAAGCCCGAGGAAAATGGCCGTCACGGAAGCCCGCAAACGGGAGGCCTCCCATTAACCGCAAACCAAGAGAAAGGAATGAAAGGGGGGAGAGGGCGCATAAGCACACGTATTACTGTGGCAATATTAGCTTATGAAGGGAGCAGGGCTTGAGCAGGGTGGGTGTATGTGCGTGTATGTGTGTGTGTGTGTGTGTGTGTGTGTTGGGGGAGGTGGGGGGGTGTATGTGTGTGTGGGTGTATGTGTATGTGTGTGTGTGTGTGTGTGTGTGTGTTGGGGGGGGCATCAGCCCACAGAACACTCTCTCACATGTGGAGTCAATTAGGAACAATCTTGTTTTCTACCCACCGCTGCAAAAGAAAAGATGGTTTCCTTTGGCTGTGTGGACGATAGGGTATATTTGTTTCTGCTCGTGGGAGGACTGACACATGAACGTACACTGACCTATACAGCATCCGGAAAAATGCTATATGATTTTTTTTTTATTGTACTGATAGTGGAAAAAGTCAATGTAACATCTCTGAAAACTCAGCTATAACTTAAGAAATAGTAGCTGGTTTTGTAAGAACCCCATTTATCCAAGAGATGAGATTTAAGTTTGTTTACTTTATTTCTTCATACTGTTCCATGTTTCAGTATTTCTGCTCACTGTAAAATAAGGAGGCCCCATGACAAGTCTATAACGTGAATCGAAGAGACATGGGAGAAAAGTGTCCTCTGTGTCACCATCATCACAGGACGACTCCACCTCCGCGGACATCACAGAGACGGGAGGAAGTAAGGCTGGGCAATAAATCTATTTGAATTTTTTTGAAATTTTAGATTTTTGATCCAATTTAATTTGTCTTTTTTTCTATTTCTAAGGGTTTCTTGTATTGATTTTTTCCCCTCCAGAGTTCGAACTCCAAACCACTGCTTTAACTGACCGAGGATTGGCTGTGGCCCTCCCAGTTCAAAAAACCCAACCATCTCGTAGACGATTAAACTTGGTGAACTCATGATCTTGCGATTTTTCAATTAACTGCCCAGCCCTAAGAGGAAGTATTAATTTTAAAAAGGATAATGGCTGCTCCGTTTAGGCTTCATTTTGTGCCGATATCACTTTTACTGTTCGCTCTCAGGAGTTGATAGTTCCAGGTTTTGATGGATGTATCTTTTCATCTAAACATCGAAGAAGTGTCTGTTCTTGATTATGCTTAAGATAAAAACAGGAAAACAGACCAGGAGGCTGAGAACATAATTAAAATAAATCAAACTTCTATTAATAAATTGCATGTTTAAACTTGTGAAGTGAACCGTATCAAGTCTGGGGAGTGTCGGTAATAACCAATCTTTACCAATTTGCCAAGTATATGCAGTTCTTTTTTAAATTCCAGTGTGTGAATGTTTTAGTGCTCAGCTTCAAACACAAACATGTCTGTCGGGAGACTTTGGAAAAAAACAGTGACAACACCACAGAAAAAGGCCCAAAGCCATCTGTGCTCCACTCTATTTGTTATTACTGCCACAAAACAACCAAAAGATCGAATGAATAAGTCGCCACTTTCCGCTGTGTACTAAACACAATGACCTAATGCTATTCAAAGACTTAAAGATGAGGCGGAGGAATCAAAGACAAAAATCAAACTGTCAGAAAAATATTCAGATTTTACGAAACATCTGTAGACACAGCAGCAGGTAACTTGGAGAAGACGTCTGCACACATGAACCCACCTCACCTCACGCTCGCTTCACTCCATTTCAAGGGCAAAGTCACTTATGAAAAAGATTTGCATTTAAACACAAGCTGATGTTGAGTGGGTTTGACGGAGACATGTCCTGTGTATGTGTGTAGGTGTGAATATATGTGTGTGTGTGTGTACGGAGGGGAAGCCATGGTGCATGTGTGGGGGAAAGTGACGAGGGGCTACCACCAACCCATCTGTACGAGCGCGTCTGGGGTTTGAATGTGTGCGTTAGACCGACCTTTATGTTCAGTCGGTGATTATTTGGGATGACGCTACACCCCAAACCACAACTTTTTATCTAAGCAAGCACCACTAGCCTTTCCGTGCAAACACATTTTTACAACTAACGACAAAACAATTCTCTTCATTAGTGAAAAAATGACATTATTTGGATCCCCTTCAAAATATAAAGTGAAAAGCATCTACCTGCCTATCGTACACTAAACATAACTAAACAAAAGTTATGGAGTTTACTTACAAATACCTCATGTTTGGACCTCGTCTACCTACGCAGTGCAGTTTATAAAGGAGGGCAGGTCCACTTACCAGCTGAACATAGGCCACTTTGTAGTCAGGCTGCTTGACTCTCTGGTTCAGGTGATTCCTCTTCTTATTGGAGCCTAGAGAAAAGAGTTTTACATCATTTATTTGCAAAAATTAGTTAGTAATTAATAATAACTGATTTAGTTAACTGATGACATGACAAAACCTCAGACGCAGTGATGGACCATGTAAACATAATTCTATAAACTATTATTTATTTCGGGCAGATTAATGAACGCACGTATTCAGGACACTTAATTTCACACATTTCACATATTTTTTTTCTTATTTAAGCTCAAAAAGGACTGGGAAGAAGAAAACTTATTAAATCCCACCACATATTAAAAGTATTAAACAACATTCCGTTGAAATGAACACTACTGTTCTATTTATGGATATTTACACTATCGTTTTATGGTTATGTAGAATAAATAAACTTTGTATTGGTTAAGATGCAAAGGCTACTGCAATTGGAACCAGGCCTTGGTAAAACGGCGCAGCGCCCAGCCATTCTTCTAGAAACCACAGAACTGCTCAAGAGTGTCCTCAACCTCAGGTATCTAACTATTAGGCAACATAACACAGAACTGTTATCATCAGTGACAGAGGATAAACATGTATCAGTTTCATGATTCTAACATTTCTCAACAGGACCACGGTGGTCGAGTCAACAGGCCCCGAGAGAAACTGCCATCGCCATGGGAACCGTTTATGACATGAAAAACAAGGGAAACATTCCGCTGTAATGAGTCATTTGTGTGCGGGTGCACTGGTGTGTATTAGGATATAGTGTGTATGTGGTACGCTGAGCCAGTAATCACCCACCAGACAGCCCAGTGCCCAGGGAAAGCCCTGCGCACGGCTGTAAAACGCACCTCTACACCCTTTGGCAAAATGGAGGTCCCGGTGGGTGGGAGTGCGTTCGTAATTATTAAGGGATTGTTGGATTCCTAAAACTGAAACTATTAAATTATACTTCGAAGGCAAAAAAGAACAATATACAAACAAATAATATATCATCATTGTATCAAGTACAGGCAAAGCTTTCATTCAGCATTTGCAAACCCAAGCACAATTTCTCCCACTTTGAGATTGTGGTTTGGCAGCTAGCTATCACATTACAAATCCCTGGCCAGAGAAGTAACTATGGTAACACCCTCCAAAATACCCACGCCGCCCATGGATGGAAGAAAGGGTCGTTTGCTCCCCTCGCAGTTCTGTGCCTGTTGTGTCTTTACGTTGCCAGTCAAGAGGAACCCCTGACGCAGACAGGGATACCTTCAGTGACGTACCCGGGATCAGGGGCCCCGGGTCGCCCGTTCTCATCTGCCCAGTACACACTTCTTTCCTTCCACCCGCAGGTCCTCGGGGTTGTTCCTTAAACCTGCTTTTATACGGACACAACCCTAATAAACAGCATTAATGGGTATACCAGGTTAGGCCAAGAGAGGCGCCTCTCTTCCCTCTCTACCAGAGTTATGAGGGGATCCTCGAGGGCCCACGGCTCCATGCATCATCAGCGTGTGCTTAATGATAACCATATGTCATCTTCTTTTGTTACCTTTTTGTAATAGACTGGCAGGGAGCCCCCAAAGTCTACAAATAAACTGTTTCCTCTTCCTATAAATAGCCAACATAATAATTAAGTCAGTGACTTAACAGCAGGGCTTAAAACTGCAACCGCTTTAGATGCATATGCACCCACAATTGGTTCAGTGTGACTTTTGGTAGCACTGTGCCATGTTCCACACAGACAAATGCTTCACTTGTCTGTGTTCCCTCATCATTCGTTTACTCAAAGTAGTATTTTGATTGATTCTCACATGTTTGAGAGAGCTGGTATTGTCCTCATTTGAGGTTTGAGTACTCGGAAAATTTCTGTTTTCACCTATCCCCTGTCCCCGCCCAATTCCTGGTACTTAATGCATGTATTTGACAATTTTATATTATTATTGCTCTATTGAACTAAAGGTGAAAGTAGCTGTTAACTTGAAAAGGGCTCTAAAATGTCACGTTTCAAAAATAAAAATGTAAATGAAAATCCAATACTTGCTGTTTTGAAATGCCACAGTGAAGAGGCCGATCAGTTCTGCAGGATTGAACAGGAAGTCAATGGACCCGGTTCCATTATTTAGCTGTTTTAGATCAATATTGTGGTTTACAATGAACATAATGTCAAATGATATGTTCATGTCAGGGTTTAAAATAAGTATCTGTAAAAGCATTATACATGTTCTTTAATATTAAACATCATTATTACTTCTTAATAATAATTATATTTTTTGTATAAAGTATAAAAAAGTATAAAAATGAACAAATATTTCATTGACTCTGTTGCTTTTAACCGTGCATCTTGGCAGGATTCTTCCTACTCCTCAAAGTCTGTATTTAGTTGGCCACTTTAAATGCCACTGTAAATTCCATTGTAAATACGTTTCAGGTTTTGTGGGAAGCACAGAGTAAGAGTGACATTTTATGCATGCATCTGAGTGCAACATCAGCCCTTCACCCAGGGGCGGATCTACTGGGGTGGCACTGACCGCGCTGACCGGTGTGGACATCAGAAAAGTCTGGTAAAAGCTGCAGTCTACAGCAGCAGCCTCGCTGTCGGCTCTATCTCTCCCTCTCGCTCATTATTCCACCCCTCCCCTCCTGCGTCTGTGAGCTCATGTGCACAGCAGCCAATCAGAGGCCAGTATAAGGAGACGTGCTGCTGCGTTCAGCTTTGGGAAAAGAGCGGGATTTACAGACAGGTGGTCACACAAACTGTGTTCATTTTTTGTAATGTAAACAAAGAATGCCGAAGTCGTGATTATAAAGACCAGTTTAACAAAGTGCACATTAGCATAAAGGCTCAAACCATCAACTCAATGAGTTTTCACCTATGTCATTGACCTACACAGTTTTAGAGCCTGCTGCAGTCTCAAGTTGTGGCATATGGAGTTGTTGACAGAATCTACTGTTGCAGGGGTGTAAAGACACGTGAAGAAGACGTGGGGTGAGTGTGTGCGTCTGCTGCTGGTTCTACTGTGCTTCTGTTTACCACAGACGTCATTTACTGAGACAGACGGACAGTGAATGAAGTGTGTGAATGTAGGGTAGTGTCAATTAACTGCATTTTCCCTCGTGCCTTAACGACATGACCTCCTCCCAACAGAGGAGATCGTTAGCTTAGCTGTTGGTTACGATTTCTCCTCAATAGATCCAGTATTCACCAAAAGAGCGGCGTCTAAAGTTATGTAATACTATTAAATAATATAGGTGATTATTTTACTGCAAGTCTAATTAGTGATCGTGAGGTAAAAACTGTATTTTCAGATTGTTTCAGTCACATTGTACTACTGTCTCTGCTAATAACTTTGATGTTGGTCATTAGAATGAGAGAGCGAAGAAGAAGAAGAAGAAGAAGAAGAAGAAGGGTGCAGAGCTACAGCAGGAAAAACAGGAGGAGACATGGTTTTAGTTTGTGACAAATGAATGTTGTCCAGACTGATAATAATCTAAGTTTAACATTTAGTTCTGCTATGAACATCGACTAACACATATGCAGTTGTTTTGTTGTATTAGCCTATGTAAAAAAAATACAGAATTATTGCATTTCTGAAGTGTAAATTAACATATATTGGTGGTAAAATACATTGCCACTCCTGAAATAATCCTTGTCCTTTTTTGCCACCCCATGATTTTTTCTCTAGATCAGCCCCATCCTTCAGCAGTATCAAAATGAGCTTCATCAGCCATTCCATTACACTGTCTCCACCTCTAGACCCAAAACGCCAATGCACAGTAGTCATTGTTGTGCTTATGCAGACAAGTGGATACTCACCGTACTGAATCCTGGTACGGACGACGCCCACAGGAACGTTATAGATCTTCTCCAGGTAATTCTTCACATCATATTTGGTCATCCTGTACAAAAGAGAGCGGGGCATAAGGAGGTGAAACAGGGGCCCACAGTGGATACAGATGCATTACCGGTTGTGTAGCACTACTACAACACAATGCCATTCAGACCAGCCTAAGAATGATGAAGTTCACTCTCAAACCTTATAAACAATATTGTATATTGCAACAGAACAGAACCTCCCATAAACGTAAACCCATATTTAGCTTTTATTCTCTTAACCATAAAAGGCATAAAGGAGAAATGTGAGTGTTCATCCAATTAGTCTACACGTATCGATCCTGTCCAGTGAAACCCTACACAGGAAGTGAAGCTAACAGCAGCTGAGGCTAGCTCATAGGGCAGCAGTGGGAGCACACTGCTCCAACCAGAGGAAGAAAGGCTTTTAACTGCTAATCAATCTAGACAATTGGATTAGTCTGGTACAGAGCACTTCCCAAATGCGTCTGACAAAGTGCTTTATAGTGACGCTGGGGACTGGCATGATGCCTTGGATATGGCTTCTATCACCAGTTATACTTTTGATCAATTGGGCTAATGTATTGCTTCCTTCATTTTTGAAAAATCTACCCAAAAACATGACAGCTACAGGCAAGAAACAAGATCAAGAAACTCACAAAACTGACATGAACCAAGACCAGTCCTTTTGATTTGGCCCTGAAACAGCTCCAGCAGAAGTTTCTGGTTTATCGTCATATTGTTCACAGTTTGACTAGAACACGCAGTGGGGAGGGAGCGTTACGGCCTTAAAATCGTAATGAGGGTTATCAAACTATTGGCAGCATGGACCCATTTGTATCTTTTCAAACGACTTTGAGAAACAAGAGGAAGCATTTTCATGGATGTGGCAGAACGCTCAGCCCCGCTCTGGGTGCCAGCGCTCAACCAAACACAACACAGTCATCGGGGTTCTTGGGATCAAGGCAGGCAAAGAAGAGTGATTACTGAGTGAGCGGAGGTTTCCTAGAAAGCAGAGGCAAGGATGAGAGCCCACGAAAGAGAGGGGCAGCGGTCATTTCCCTGAATCATTAGCAGAGGAAACACTAAGCCTGATAAATGAGGGAAACATTTTCTGAAGCTACAGCCTTTTACCGCTGCAATTATAGTTAGCTTAAACCCCTAAAACATCATAGATCTACACTGCAGAGACAGATTGCACTCCATGTAAATCTGCCTAGTAATTTTTGGCAATAACAATATGGTTATGTCTAAACAAAGCAAGTTCAGGTCAAAATACACTACGACAACCCCTCTCAGCCACGAAATGGGAAACCAGTTTGAGGACAGGCCCTGGGCAGAAAGTAAAGGAGAAAATGGAGAAAAGGGTGTACATAAACAAGGCGTTGATCTAAAGTTAGCCACAGGGTGTGGTGTTTTCAATAGTGATGGAGGCAACATCTGATCATCATCCCAAGTATAAACTGCCATCTGACAAGCTAACCTTTCACTGCTCTGTAAGAATGAAAACGTGTCTCCGCAAACAGCCGGAGCTAAAGGCATCGTTCCTCAGCAACTGGTGTATAATTATACGCAAACACATATGCTACAAAGTTTCCTGGCCTAAGACGATGAAAGAACTCCAAACACAAAACCTAGAAGGCATCAAATGACGCAGGGGATAAATTAGATTCAATTATGGCGTGTTGTTGCTGAGCAGGTTTAAAATGGGCACAATGGCGGTTCTGTGAGTGATCCTGGAAGCAAACATTTCTTTTCTTCACAAAAGGAATGAAAGAACTCCTGTTTGGTTTACAATTGGGACCATGTTTATTTGTGAAATAGTTTTCACAGAACACAAAAATATACTTATGAATACTTCTATGTAAATTGATATTTTGGTGCAAGTTACGCAGAAGAAAAATCATCTCTCATGGTCACTATACTAAACCACATAGATTTTGTATTTTTGTAATGCCCAATACAATTTACGTCTGTATGTTGTAGAGACTGACTGATATGTTTTTGTTTTTTTTTCATTAACTCTACTAAAAACCAAGCCCTTTTTTAACCACAGACCTATAAGAGAGTGGTGTAGTCACGTTTTCATATTAAAGAGTTTATATAAAGCTTTGTGTGTATTTTTAGGTAGCAAACTGACCAAAACAAAACAAAAAAGCTGGAGATTTTAAGCTGATAGCTGATACGCTAAAAAGTCCAAATACCGGCCTATATATCGACCTGTCTCTGGTATGTAGGCTTTTGTTCGGGTTACTGAGAGTTTACATAAAATCACATATTTTTACACAGCAGTTATTTGACAGTTATGCTAATCTGCCTGTTGAGTTCTGTCCAGATGAGTCACGTTTCAAATATGGTGAGTGTATTGCACAATGTGAGTTCCAGCAAGAGTCACTGCTAATTAGTAATCATTATAACCACATTAGATAAACATACTGGGCGTTGTTGCTACTGTTCTGTTCTGTACTAAGATGAGCATCAGATGAATCAATGGAGAGAGTTGTTTGTTCAGCTTATCTTTAACACAGGCACATTTGTTCTATGTACATATTGTGCTGTATAGGATTCACAGAATATAGTCTTTTTTCTAGAAGGATAAAGGATTGAGTAAGAAAACATCGACGCAAGACATTCATTTGTAACTTCTCAATAGTAAAAATGTCAATTTAAAGAACTGATGCCATTGCACATAGCCAAAATACAGTAAAAAAAGTATTATTTTGAAAGAGTTTTGAGAGTTTAAATATAGTATTACATGATTCAAGAATTTGGATTGACAAATTATAACTTGAATACATTTGTTTTTGATCCTTGCCCTGCCATAAAATGTACATAAAAGTTAAAATAGGTAGACAACTACAGGTCGCTAACACACTGTAGTAGCTATGGCTGTGTGGACAGTAGCACGCTAGCTAGCTCAATGTGTCTCAAAGCTAGCGGTCATTTTTATTAAAATCAGAAAACATAAAATAAACAAGCTATTCAAATTCAAATTAATTAAAATAAAGACCACCCAATTATTTTAATATGTAGAATATTTAAGTTTGTGGTGTTGTTTTAATATTTACTATGCCTCAAAATTAGCATTAGCATTGAGATGGCATCTGCCAACTGGACAAAACGTTGTAGGAGTGAAGACATTTCGCTGCTCATCCAAGCCGCTTCTTCGATGAGCAACGAAACGTCTTCACTCCTACAGCGTTTTGTCCAGTTGACAGATTTTATATTTTTCTTTTGATATGGATCAGACCTGGACGACTGAGGGATTACGCAGATATTAGCATTGAGACACAAACACGTCTCTTTCTAAAACAGAAGTGTCTCTGGTGAAGTATTCATTTTATTTGTGAAGTGTTTAACATGTTGTCAGTGACGTTCACCCGCAGCTCCCCGTCCGCCGCCTCATCTTTAAATATTTATTCATTTCACCGTGACTCGGCAAAAACCTCACAGAGATAAAACTGGACAGGAAGTAGTGACGCTAACAGTGAGGTTGCCGGGCGTTGTGCGCAGAGCCTATTAATTAAACTTAATAGAGCTCGAGTATTTCTAATGATAATGACAGGCTTTTAATAGAGAGGTTGACAGTTAATCCCGTATCAGTGAAAGCATGCGGTCTGGAGCAGAGTCCAGACCTTAGATCATAACATTTTACAACTTTTCGCTGCGCGCCAGTGACATCAAAGTCGGCTTTGTTTATGTTCAGGAAATGAATATATTGAAAGCGATTTATTACAAAGCTCAAAATAAGCAAATAAAATATCTACAATCAAAGCCCTTTTTTATTTACGTCACCTTTTTAAGTATGTCATAGGGTGAAGCGTTCCTAAAAGGCGACAGGCACACACGCACGACATCAAAGTGAGCTACGTCAAAAGCGGCTTAGCGGTGAGAATGAAACAGGAGAGCCGTTTTCTGCTGCACATGAAAGGCAAATGAAAATCACTCCTCATTGTCCAGCCCGCTCCATTGTCAGGTTCGGGCTTGATTGTGCACACTCACCAGCCGTAGCCCTGCCCATCGGAGGACACAATACCGACACTAGAGTTGCTCAGCGCTAAGTATCAAGATCATAATGGCTGGTATTGTTTAGTAAAAAAGCCTCGGAGGAACCCAAGCCTTAAAGAAGAGACAGTTGAGAAGCTGAATGTACGTAGCAGCGTGTGAAGCGTGATTTTGTTTGTTTTTGCGGGGGTAATAACCGAAGCAGATCAAAAGGCAGGTCATTTCAAGTCACTGACGTCTTATTAAAGAAACGAGAGACTTCAGAGTTTAGTTACCCCGTGGTGTTCCTAAATGTCAACTGGTGCTAATGAGCTTGGGAATTAACTTGTTTTTAAATATACGCTCTGGGAAGAGGTTATGCTATACCTAGAATTTGTTTAATCATTTTTGGAAGGAATGTGCGTCTAAATGCAAACGCCGGGCAGTGGGTCACTTATATTTTGATTCACGAACGACAAAAACAGGCCTGTCACTATATGAAATTTTAAAGTGCGATATATTGGTGAAGACAATACGGGATGATAAACGATAATATTGAAACTAATTTACTGATACAATAAGTCTAAAGCAGCATTAGACCCAAAAACTATTCTAAAAACAGCTGTAATAAATGAATAGTAGAACGAAGCACTTTAGTATAGGCCTGTCACGATAACAAAAATGGAAGTAAATATAGACGATAAACGATAATACTGAAACCAAACCATACAGCAGAACTACCCCCCAGAAACGTATTCTAAATGCAACTCTTAAGTATTTGGTTTGTGTCTATAGTGAGTCATAGAAGTTCATAATTCAAACCTCTACAGCTCAAATCTCATCATAGAACAGAAAAATAACCACATCTTTTCCATTAGTACAAAGAAAAACTCCCCACGACACGCAAAAAATATTGTTCCATATCACACGCATTGAACGATAAGTCGATATAGTATTTTTTTGGACCAGGCCTATTTTAGCAGTTAGTTTATATCTATAATGAGTCATAAAAGTTATTTATTCAACCTTCTACATCTCAAATCTTATCATAAAACAGAAAAATATCAAAATGTTCCCTACTTGTACAAAGAAAAAGTCCCCACGATAAACACTGACCCTCAAAATGTATTGTTCCATCTACCAAGTTTCGAACGATAAGTCGATTTGGTAATTACAGTGACAGGCCTAAGCACGGAGCCATGACATAACTCGACTGCTGTGTAAATGGGGAAAATTTAATTCACTCTAAAGTAGAATAGTGTGGGATCCTAACTTGCTCCATCGTTTTACAATTACAGCCTTCTTTCCTTTGGTAATATTTTTGTAAATTAATTCAATATTTTGGCTACAGTCTCCCATGCCACCAACACAAAACATAAGGAAACAGCTCCAAATTATTTGAGGCGTTGGCACCACTTGATACACAACTTTCATCTCAGTGCAGAAGTTCAACTTATTATGGCAACTGATTTTACAGGTAGGTATGAAAAAGGGGATTTTTCCCTCTTACCCTTAAGGTGGTTTGGATGGCCATCATTATCAGAGCTCAGAATAAGGTCATGAATTAAATAAGTGTTCCTTTCTTTGTATGATTGTTGGCCCACAGCCACAGTCCTCGTGCATAAAACCTGGCAAATGTGGGTGTAAATACAGAAATCCGATGATGTTTCTTCAAGAACTACGAGCCTTGCACAAAAGGTCTGGTAACAATATGAAGACAAACAAATAACTTCCCTCCTCTCACAGGTAGAAAGGGTATTACAAAAGAATACAACCCAGGTGTCTAAAACAACAAGTGCCAAAAGGGGATTGGTCTCTTGGATTCAGTGCAAAGGAAAAGCACAATAAACAGTAAAGCCTTGGGTGGGACGGGGTGAATAGAGAGAGAGCCAGCATCAAAAAGCAAATAATAACTGATACAAGAAAACAAGACTGAGCGTGACAGATGAGCGATGAGAACTCGAGCAAGGTGTTTGAGACAAAACGTCACTATTTGTTATTACATGCATGTACACAATACTTGTTCTCATTAGAAACAGCTTACCCACACACTTGACACCGCCTACCTAACAGAGCTTCAACTCCACTGCTGTAGTGAGCTCATCTAAAGTGGGAGTCAGATACTACTTGTTTGTCTGTGTGTGTCAACTTACAACTCACGTCAGACACAAAAATCTGTAAGACGCATGCAATTTCCAGACACGGACCTGGATTCAAACTTGGATTTTTTAAAGTTTAGGAGTAAATAATGATTGCTCTTCTAACCGAGGTATTACGTGTTTCAAGGAGGCCGAGTTCTGGGAATGACCAAGGCTTTCTATAAATTATTCTTCTGCCATCTCAGACCTAGTATCCCCTGGCGCTGGTAGCAATCAATGTTGCTCACTGCGTCTGTGTGGTTAAAGTGCATGTTTCAGTCTTAGTTCAGTGTTATCTGTCCACATAAAAGCTCAAATGTATTCCTCAGCCTTTCTTAAAAATGCTAACTAACCAACTAACTATCTAAAACTCAAAATAAAATCCAACCAGCTGTGTTATGAGCAGACTAACAAGCACACTTTTGACCTCACCTTTCTCCTGGCTCCCCATGTCAGCCTTTCACCAAGCATGGCCAATAAAATCAAGACAAGCACTAAAATCCGGAGCTCTCATAAGCTGCACTCTAAGTCGGAACTGGTACGCCATCTCGTGGCCAAATGCAAGGACTGCACCAAAATACGAAGGAAAGAGGGTATGTGTAAGGGAAGGTCAAAGTAAAGGAGCTTCACTGGTCAGTTAAAGGTGCACTATGTAGCTTTTGTGGTGGGGGGTCTGCCACCTGCTCCATGGAGATGTTATTCCTTTGCCTGTAATGTTCCACACAGCATTAAACATATCTATCTTACAATTATTTCATAATGGGCATTTTTATTGCTCAAAGATACTTTGAAATACATGCATTGTTACTCTGAGCAGACTCGTCTCTCCGTAGATCTGACCCCTGGAGGCTCAACCTGCTTGTTTCCTTGGAGACAAATGGGTGATTCTATAATTAGGTGAACATTTCATGTCTGCTGGCTGTATTTATCAGTTATACAGTCATTTCTTTGAAGCAATGATAGTTTTTACATTGGATCATCATCATCACTTAAATGACCAAATGGCATTATTGATTTTTGCAGAATCAATCCATATTTATATATAGATAAATAAATTGCATGCTATAGATAGATCACATTGGGCTTCATGTATGAGCCCCAAAAACATATTTTAGTAGAAAGCTTTGGCAAATAAAACAAATCTAAATGTAAGCAAAGACTGACTTGAGAGTTGCATCATTTGTATATTAAAAAATGTTATCGACTGGGTAACGCCTGGGATAATCCTTTAGAAAACTGCAAAGGTTCAGTCATCAAGTCACAAATAAAACACCACAATGATGCCTGAGGCTTCCTGGAGTAATGTTTCAAACGAGACTAGTCAGGTTTCTTATAAAGATTAATCCTGTTCACTTTTAGTCAGCTGGTTAACGCAAATATTTGTATAGAATTATATTAGATATTAGATTTACTAACAGAAATGGAATGAGCTTAATGACAATAGTTCAAGGTCATGTTCTGAGCTCTATAATAAGCACAACATCCTGAAATATAACTGTCAGCTGTGACATGTCGACGGTAACGGTTCCCACAGAGGCAATTTTAAAATCCCAGGTTACCCAGGTGACACTGATGAAATTTAGCCGTTGTAGATTTATGACTTTTAAAGATACTAAGAGTTTTCTTATTCAAAGTGTAAAAGCCATTCCATTAATGTTCAGTAGAATACAGATATCAACAAACACATTTCACATATTATATATTTTTTATATATTTTTAGGAGCTCAATAAAATAAAATGCTGTGGTTAATTTCTATGTCCATGATACTGAATCAAGGTTAATTTTTTTTTTTGAATAGAAGAAACACTTACTCCATTGGAACACGAAATTGGACGGTGTCAGGAGGCTGCTCTTTCCCGGGTCTTACAAGTCTCAAAAACCAGTTGGGTCTGAAGATCCTCAGCTGTGGGTTACCCAGCTGATACAGAGGGTACCTGAGGAGAGACGCAGTGTAAACACAGAGCAGCACGTCCAGGACACTCAAAATGAAGCCATTTCAATGAATACGTCATTCTGACCATGGAGGAACATTCTACACAATTTACACTGACATAATCAAATGTCAATAATAATAATAATGACATAATCAAATGTGTAGGCTACATACGTAAGAACAAACCAGCTTGAATATGAACACACTCTACAACGTAAATGTTGTTACATTTGGTGCAATTAACAATAACTGTAACTGGAATGCCAGACCATCTATTTTTCTATTTCTCTACTTCTGTCCCATCTATGCACTACTCCTAAACATGTTAGCCGTGTGCTAAGCTACTTTTCAGAGAAAACTGCTGTGATTATGACATATTCCAAAGATGCACGGGGCTCATCACGTTCACTGTAAATGAAAGACGTTTTACTTACAGTAACCTGGTAACTGGCATGTTCGTTGGTGTCTGACGCTTGTTTCACACATCAATCATCAGTCTTGTATTTGGTTGCTGTTCAAGGTGGTTGTTGTCAAACGCAGCATGTGCACACATGTACTTCCGGGTTGTCCCGCGCATGCGCTTGGAGTAGCCTAATGTCCTTTAGGTGAGTTCATTCATTTTCTCATTTTTATTTTGTGTTTAAATTCCAGCTTGACCGTGTCCACACTGTGAGCGTGTTATGTTCAAATACGCGTTTAATTCAGACCCCAGCAGATCTGTGACAGAAATGGATTTGTAAAAATGTTTCCGTGTCTTCTAGGTCCTGTCAAGACCGAGGGACCCACAGCAGAGGGCGCTGTCTTCACATTCTTCCAAGCCGCTGTTCCTCTTTGGCCCCAAAATGTGCATCTGTGTGGAGCAGAGGTAAGAAGTGGACCTGAGCTTGTATGGTTTGAACCTGGTAGTTGTAGAAAAGGCTTTTATTAATAGTTGCCAGGGACGTAGTAGTTGGTCTTTTTAATGTGAGTACATTCAGAGTAACAGGTAATGCCTCTGGCGTATCCTCCTGCAGCAGTGTGGGGTGTTGAGGCTCCTGTTTTGAGTAGGTCAAAGTGTTTGGATTACTCAGCCCTACAGTGAAGGATAATGCTGCATGTTGTTTTACCAGGGCTTTTTATTGCCACATCAGTAGACAGTTGTATTGCATTGGCAGAGCTTTCTGGTATTTTAATAGACCATGTGTGCTTCACAAATTCAGTATTATTACTACAGTATAACTTTAACATAACTCATATAAAATGCCAACCATAATGAGCAGAGTTTCAGAATGCAGGGTTATGTCTGGGGCATCGTAAACCTATAATTTGTGTGACAATACTTAAGTGGAGGAGGTGGGTGTTCTTGTATGGTCTAAGACGGACAGTGCAGTCTACTGTGGTAACAGCAGACACTGGGGGCCAAATGGAAGATTTCCTCTGCAGCCGAGGAGACGCTTTGTTAATATCTCATTGAAGAAATGAGGAAAGTGGTGTAACTACTTTGTGTAATCAGGCCTGTCTTCTTCTGTTTGTTTTATTTAAAGGGTTACCAAAAAACAATGGGTATAAATTTGGGCATTTGTGTCATTTTAAAAGTCTGAAACTAAGATTAAATATAGAAATTATGATTATATGTTTTATTATTTCGCCATCTGTTTCATTTCTGTCTAGTGTCTAGAACCGTTGTGTCTGGACAACGTATAAAATGCCAGTGATATATTGTCTGTGTAGAAAACCATTCTCAGTCACTTTTGAGTGTCTGATATGTTGAACAGGCTGTATACACAAGACTTGTTTGGTTTGCTGTGTAATTAGGTCATTTAGGTCAATTAGGTCATTAGGTCATATGTCATATGAAAATATCACACTTTGAGAAACCTTTATGCATTATGCATTAGATCAAGCACACTTTTTGCATGAGGTCTGTACAATATTTTTCACTCTGATTGTGTTGTTGAATCAAAACTATGGCACTGCTCGACAACATAAAGTATTAGGCCTCCGACACACTTCTAATTAGACCCTTGCCCTCTTGCTATCAACGCCAAATGAGTCTGCGGAGGTAGTGGCCAATACAGGTCAGATTCCTCTGTTGTTTTACATCCTATGTTCACACTCTCCGAGGGGCGAGTGGATGCCACGCTGCAGCCCTTTGTCTATTAATAGACACAAGGGATGGAGTTTGGGGCAATGATGATCGCGTGTAAATTTAGGCCCTCCCCCCTGGATGTTCCGTTGATGTCACAAGTCTGAACTATAACCCAGGAGCCTCAGCCACAGGGCCCATGTTGAACTTGAGTTTTGTGTTTGATTTATACTGACAACAGCATCAAAAATGTGTGCACATAGACATAACACATTATTGTGTATAATGTAACTGTGATCTGTACCTTTTACTGTTACCAATGTGAACCGTTCATTTAAACTCTCTGTCCTCATATAAACTAGTTACTTGCGTCACAGTAATATTGACATAACATTGAAATAATACCAGAATAAGAAGCTATTCAAAAGACCAAGCAATTACAGGGCATTTGGAAATCGTGTGCACTTTTAGATAGGCCATTAGCTCCAAGTCTCTCACAGGTTCCCACAGCCTTATCCAGTTTCTCTGTCCCTGCCAGAGCTATGCCATGGATCGGTGGGGGCTGTCATGCATAAACAGGGACAGGAGCAACTGATCTTCAAGGTATGCCAGCCGACACTCCTGGGATATCTGGTGTACAGCCCTGCGGAAGACCTTAACCTACAATCATAACAATGTTAGAGCCTCAGTTCTCATCCTATTTACGCTTTTCTACATCTACCACTTTTAGGTGAGACCAAGTCTGTGGAATAGACTGGAATGCAGTGGTACACTATTAAAATATAAATGTCAAGTAGTTTTATAAATGTCATTATCGAGCCATTGCACATGCATTTATTCCTGTTTTCCTGGTCGGCCACATTATAGAGATTATCACTCAAAGCACAACAGATGCTGACACAGTAAATGCCACTCTGACCAAGCACCTGCTTACCCTTGAATTCCTCATAAACAACATTCCTCCCCGGGGGTCCCTTACACCAGACTAATCATTTAGGATCATAAGGCCCTGATACACCTGCAGCTATAATAATACAAAATCATATTTCTGTTCAGTATATCTTTCAAATGATTAACTGATGCATTGGTTATTAATGAGTGATTCATTAAAATAAGCTGTTAATGAACTTCAGATTCTACAGAATCAAATACTAAAATCCATGTTTCTTACAATACTGACTAACAGTCAGTTGATAAAATCAGCCGAATTAGTCAACATTTGTTTAAAAATATAAAATAAACAAAATAAGTTACACACAGTAGCCTATAGGACGAGAACGTGAAGAAAGTGCCTGATGAGCACTTACAAGTTACACACACCGCGTTAATAACTATATAAAGAATCAAATTCAAGGATATGAAGCGTGGAATGAAATTCACGCGAGCATCTTAACCGCGCTCCGCTCATCATCTGACGCCGCTGCTCATCAGATGATGTGTCCACTGTCTTTACGCACGCAGTGCGCATGGAGAGCTGTCGACTACGCACCGTCTGGATCGCTGTCACTGGTTTGTGGGGTGTCTCTCAGTCCATTATGGCTTCTAGTTTGGACTAACCTAAAACACGCCTAATTCTCCTCTTCTTTTCCTCACTCTACCTTTGCCCGTGAAGAAACGGCTCTGCGTTACGTCAGAAAGTGCAGGGCAAGCAAGACGGTCTCATAGGAGCTATTCGTAGGCATTGCTGCCAAACCCGGCTTTGGGGCTGCTCACAGCTCACTGCAGCCAATGCAATATACAAACCCAATTCATTTCAAACTGCAGCAGTATGTGGTAAGTCACTTATTTATTCATACTGTGTGATTTAACGGGGGAGGCTTTTGATTATTTCTCACAGCCTTTTTCACATGACAGGTCACTGGCACTATTGCGCAAAAAAATCCAAAAGTTTAAGCGGTATAAAGTGTAGGCTGTTTTATCCTACAAAGCCTCACAATGAAAAACATCATGGCATGATGATGATGATGAAGCAGCACATTTCTACAGATTTTTTTAGTATTTTGTGATTTTTTTGCTGATCTCAAAGTCAACATGCCCCACGCTCGAAATAGGAACCCCAGCCCCATCCCAGAGGTAACATGGGACACGGGATTGAAGGAGATGAACGAGACCTGGAAAGGAGCGATTGCCTGCCTTGGGGTGGCCGTCTTCTTTGTGATGACCATAGGGATCATATACTGGCAAGTGGTGGACCAGCCTAACAAGAACTGGATTCTCCGGGGGACTTTTAGCGGACTCATCTGGGAGAGGAGGACCCACTCGCTGGTCATTCAAACGCTGAACGAGGACACCACATACGTGGAGATAGACGTGGGCAACGTTGGGAACCCGGACGTGGAGGTTCCGTTCGTGAGGAATCTTTGCTGGCTCAATAAGACTGAGTTTTGCTACACGTGGGACTCGGTGGCCGAGGTGAAGATCTCGTTGGAAGTGAACGAGGAGACTGAGAGCGAGTGCTACAGCATGAGCTGGACGCCGGTGCACTGCCATGTGCAGCTAAAGGTAAGAATTATATTTGAAACGTGTTGATGGAAAGACCTTTGAGATGCAACATCATGTTTTCAAGAAGGCAAGACGCAGAAAGCCATGAACATTTCAAAAATAAAAAGCTTGCGTTTTAATTGACACTAAATTAGGACTAAGATTTGGACACCCCATAATGCACACATGATCAAAATATCATTAATAATATGGCATAGTAAAATTAGTAATAAAAGTATTATTACCATCAGCATTATTAGTGGACCTAGTTGTTATAATGACTCTTGTGTTTTATGCTGGACGTTTGAGTGATTGTCTGTGGATGGCTGAACAGTTGTCAGATCCAGTCTGTTGTCCTTGGATTCTGGTTCTGTTCTGTGCAGTACTTACTGTTCTTTCCTCGGGCTTAATTATCAAAGGTACTGAGATGTTTGGAGGTTAATCTGTGCTACTGGAACATTCCTTACTCTAACACCTTGTCACGTGGAGCTCATATTGTTTAATGAGCATCTCAGTAATAAAGCCCAATGTTAAATCTGTAGGCGTCACACACAGAGGCAGAGATGCAGAAGTGTGCGTTATGTGTCCACTTACTGTGCTCCAAGTCGCCTCGTTCACACAATAGTTTTTATAGCATTATTGTTTATTTGTTGTTATTATTATTATTTTTTTAAATTAGGTTGTGTTGTGTGTATGTTGAATTTTGTATTTCATTTAAGATACTTGTATTTCATCTCATCTTTTGTTACAGTATTAACCCTTAAAAATGTACACTCAAGACTTTATTTCCCTTCCAAAAATATCAAAATATTATGTATATTTTAGTACATATTATAAAGTGTGGTCTTGGTGTTTAAGTAGATTCTTTCTGTAACTGTTTTAACTGTGTGGTTGTGCATAGGACTGCTTTTCCATGGCCAATGTGTCGTGGTACGGTGGAGCCAGCGTGAAGGGGCAAACTTGGCCCATCAATGACCAGAATGCAACTATGCAGCCTTTCATCGTGAGCGATTTGAGGAACAACCCGTCTGGCTTTGGATCAGTCCTTGAACGCTACTTTCTGGGGTCGTCAGGTAAGTCGGCACCGTCGAGACGAAAAGCAGGAAAAATATTTCGGTTCTAACGAAAAAAAGTATTGTTCAGAAAGTTTATCTGGAATTGTCTGAGTGCCGCACGGCCAGCTGATTTGGGAGCGCACCATGACAGGAGAAATCTGACCCTACGGGGGGTAGACGGTGGCGTAAATCCCGGGTGTGAGGGAAGCCCTGTGGATGCTGGCGTTTTCTTATCCCCTGACCCCTCCCCAGTCTGTTTGTTTGTGATTTAGTGCAGAAAATGGCCCCTAAAGTGTTAACTTCACTGAACCACGGCTCCACAAATAGAGCCCAATCCAGTCTGTGGCATGTGGTTTATTAATATGGAGATTAGAGAACAAAGGACCTATAGCATCTTAAATTAACTCCTAGCAACACTGGATAATTGCCTTTTGTTTCTATTAAAAAGCGCCGGTTGGTCGTGGGCCTTACGGTCAGTTATAGCTCGTACAGTTTTGTGGAGTGATGTTGCTCTACGGGCTGTGGATGGGATGGTTAAAGCGTCTGATTAGGAAACACATTTTAACCGCTCGGTCTGTGTTTCAGTCTACTGAAGCACAGGTAGTAGACTGCATATCGTCCACTCCTCACTTGTGTATCAGCAGAGACCACCGTCCTGATCCGCATGCGCATTACAGCCGGCTCTGTACTCACATGTTCCCATATTGTCAGACTATAGGTACACGCTGAGGAGCTTGCGTAACACTGGTCAGCTTTAGTCCAGGGTCACGTGACTTAAATCTCTTTCCACCATGTATCGCTAATTATCAGGGGCCTGTAATGTTTATGTTTAGCTTTGCGCTGAAAAATACACCGGGGGACGTCACCCCCGTAGACCAACTGTTTGAGTGTTGCCAAGTGACCGTTTACTGTCACATACTGTGCATAGCCGACTGATGCTCAGCGATGGCGACTATGACAATTGGAGCATTAAATGATATATTTACCGTGAGCTGTTAGTCTCAAGTGCACGGTCCAAATTGTGAGGATGCTAAAAATGATTATTATTTTCCAAAGCAGTTTAAGTAAAGGTGAGCTATGTAACTTTTCTGGCCGAGGATCCACCATCTGGTTGTCCCCATAGGGATTTTAGGGGTTTTTGCTCCCCGGAATTTTCCACAGTACGGCATTAATCTTAATCTAGTTCCATGGAGGGAAGCAGGTGACGGCACCAAGTTATAGGTCAGATTTGTGGAAAAAATGTAATTCCAATCATTTCAAGTTTGTGTGTGTTTCTGTGCTCCCTGAGACGGCACAGTTCCAGGGAATACTGGTCTTTATCCCAGCTGTGTTTTCTGTGTCAAATGGCTTCATTAGAATTTCTTTGGAGAAACTGAGAAATTGTTGAATGCCCTGACGAAGACCAGCTTGATAGAGGCCTTCTAAGTGCCTCAGATGTGTAACTTTACTCACCTCACCTAGTTCTAAAGAGAATAATACTGTCTACTACTGCTTCATTAGGATTGTTTTAATACGTAGAACACTTATGTACTTAGTTGTCCCGAACATCATTTCATTTTCAGCGCCTTCCATATTTAGAGCGCAAAAAAGTTTACTCACCATTATCTTTGCTATGGCCTTCAAAAAGTCTTAAAAGTAACAGTTCCATGATTTTGCTGTATCCACATATGCAGCTTAGAACAGAGGACACAGTTCCATTTGTGAAGGCTCGAAAAATATCTACGTCTCTTATATCTCTGTATATTTACAAGCGAATTACTCATAGGTTGATTTGTAATATCAAGAGAAAGAAAACAACATAAAGAAACAAAAACTGGCTCCCCTTCGAGGCGTGAACCCAGTCCCCTCAGCACAGCGCTTGTATTTTCAACAAATCTGTTCTCGCTCGCTCCCAATAGGACGCTCACTGTGGGTACACAACGACAATATACAAATTAAGTAGTATAAATAAGGCCGAGGAAGTGCCGTTAGTGATATCTGAGAGTAACGCCAACTGCTGGAACTTATCATCGCTCCGAGACCTGTCTTCGTACAGAAATCAGGCTTCTAAGAACAGAACAGATACAGAATATAACACAATACTGCCAATGCAAGAAAAACAAACCTTCCCCAGATATTTTTTTTTCTACTTTTACCACATATTTGATTTAAAATGCGTGTTTTTCTGAAGTCATCATGTCGGCGCAGTGGAGTTCTAACTTGGTAGCTTGGTATTTCATTAAACTGTTTCACGAGGGCCTTACAAGAATAGACACAAAATGATTTACGGTGACACTCGGGAGCGAGGAAACATTCAAATCACCTCTGGAGTATCAAAAAAGTATATACACTGCTGGTGCGAAAAAATGTAGATAACGAACGAACGAAATCCAAAGAAAAATATGTTTAGATTTGAAAGTTTTTATGCTTGATGGGTTTGAAGACAGCGTTAAAATACAAAGGCAGTCCCAGCACGAAGAAATTATTTTTTCTTTTATGAAATGTATAAACTAAAGTATTTGGTTTATGAGTTTAGATAATGATAAACATAACAAAGATGTACAAAATGAGTATAATCCAGCCTGAAGTTCACTGGTATCATATCAGTTTCCCATAGGTCAGTATTGCAAACCATTATTGTTTAAGTACTGGCTCTGAAAAGAGTTGAACTGGGTTGTTGTCTGGGTGATTACAAATAAACCCCGTATTCACCTTATTCCGGAAGTTGCCACCATTGTGATTCGGGTTGTATTATTTTGCCGATCTTTGCAGCAAATACGTTCGTGCAGGGACCACAGAGCCGTTTTAAAACTTCCCAGAGAATCGGTGCAGTGTTGACTTGTTGCTCGCGTGAACTTAGAACATTTTACACAAATCAACCTACTTCACATCATATTTTAGCTGCAAAACTTTTCCCAAATTCTCCATTGAAATGAATGGGATTCCCGCACAGAGGGAGCGAGGTTTGGTAGCGTTTACGGCAAAAGTGGGCGGTGCCGAATAAGGTCAATAGATCGGGCGCATACGTAAAAATGGTCTTCTACTGAACACGATAAAGCCTGAGCCAGAGGACAAGAGGCTCCACTCGTCATTACAAATAAGGAGACGTGGAGCTGTGTTTGTTTGTACAACAGGCTCCAGTCATAAGTTACTCTACTATCACTATAACTACGCCTTCCCTCTTCTGGACTACAATAAACTGCTGCAGTGAAGCATATTTCACATGATTCACTGTCATTATTTTCATTTGAAGTCCCACTTATGGCTGACTCAATTTTTCCATTTAAGAAAAAAAAGAGTTTTATTGGGCGTTTGTTATTGAGAGAAGCAGCCAAGCACAACACAAAGATAAAGATGAGAAGTTATATATAGCAATATTATTTGGTACGTTGAAATTTTATTAAACTAATTCTCTGTAACACAAAAATCTGACCTAGTTTGCTGTTTTTATTTTGTTGTGAAGTGCAGTAGTGAAATTTCAGCAGATTAACCTCACGGTGTTTTATGTGAGGATGCTACAAATTATTATTATTCGCCAAAGCAGTGTAACTAGGGGGGTCCAGGGTCGAGAGTCCACCGTCTGTTTGTACCGCCTGGAATTTTCCACAGTGTGGCATTAAACTTAATCTAGCTCCATGGAGGCAAGAAGGTGACGGTACCACGTTACGTGTCAGATTTGCGGAAAACAATTCTATTCAGTTTTATTTATATAGCACATTTAAAACTTCAGCTGATCAAAGTCAACACAAAACAAATATACAGAAGGAATAGGAAAAGAACAATAAAACACCAAGATATCCTGTGTAGCTTGTATTAAATGCCAGGGAGAAAAGGTGGGTTTTCGGTCTAGTCTTAAACTGCGTTAGGATCTGACAGACAGAGGGCGCTGTTCCATAGTCTGGGTGTAATAAAGCAATAAAAACACATGCAAATGATCGAATGCAGCATATATGTTTAATGCCACACTGTGGATCATTCCAGGCAAAGAAAGAGCAGCTGCTGGTGGCGAACCCTCCACCGGAAAAGTTACATAGAGCAGTGACCAGTGATGGAAGAAGTACTCAATTTTGTTATTTAAGTAAAAGTACATATATACTGATGCAAAAAAATGCTCAAGTAAAAGTAAGAGTATCACATAAAAAAATCTACTAAAGTAAAAGTATTAAAGTGCCTGTTTAAAAATATAGTTAAAGAATTAACTTAACTGAATTGTGTTCAACAGAAACAATAGAATTCATATTTTTTTCCTTGCTGTTTTTATTTGTATATTTTTTGTTGCTCGAACTACGAACGTGTTAAAAATAAATCCTCAGCCTTTCCAGCAGGTCTCAAACTATAATAAAAATACTTACTAACTTACAACTTACTACTTAATTTTCAGTCTAGTTAAAAATGTAGTGGAGTAGAAACTAAAGTACAGATTCCTGCTCTCAAATGTAGTAAAGTAAAAGTAAAGTACAGATGCCTAAGATGTATACATAAGTACTTAACTACTTTTACTTCGTTACGTTCCACCACTGCCCATGACTGCGTTACTCCATTTTGTTCAGTTTTTATTAGGGCTGGGCGCTATGACAAAAAATCAAACGTTTCCTCTTAATGCTCCGCTCGCGAGTTTAAATGCTGTTTTATATTTCAAACAAATATAAACGGCCGACTTTTAATGAACAAATAAAACGTCTTCCTTCAAACTCTGAACTCTGCTCCAAACCACATCCTCGCTGACAGACGACTGACTGCGGACTTCTCGATTAAAAAGACCCGAGCCGATCGTCGAAGAGGTGAATGGATTTCGATCCGGGTTCAGATTTGATCAACTGCAGAGCCCTCGTTTTTACGCAGTACTGAGTATATTTTTTGCCTCCGTGCACAGGTCAAGCGGGCCAGGCTAAAACATAATCTTACTCAACAGGTCAGTGCGAGGTCTTCAGGCAGCTGCCCCATAACTTCACCGAGAGAGAGGTGAAACTTTCGAAGTATGACTCACAAAGCCAAGAGGAGCTTTGTAAAGAGTGTGTTGTCATCTCTCGCATGAGGCGGCTACTGTATGAAAACCATCACATATGCCGTTTTACACAGCCCATTTCCTTCTTTCTCCTCGCATTGGAAACACCAGTAAAAAGCTAAACAGACAAACGCCATCATTATGGATTCTTAAATTGCCAGGAAAAATACATGCCGTGCTCTGCGATGGGGCTCTTGTAAAGCTCATTCAGAACAAACAGCGTTGCGTTGGAAACATTAAAATGATTTATAGTTCAAATTTAGCTGAGAAAGTTCGCATTTCATTTTTGGGAATTGGAAATTTACAACTGTGGCAGGACCCCAGATTTGCAGCCATCAATTTTTTGAGGTTGGGCATAGGAAGTAAGTTTCCATTGTTAAGGAAATACACGCACCCACTCACACACCACAGCGCTGCTGAAGTGGAGTCAATGGGACGTTTTGAAAGTCAATGCAATCCAAGCGATGGCAGCAATATACAACATCTCTTTCTTTATCTATCTTTACCTTTATTTATACAAAGACAGCGCTTAGTCTCTCTTTTTCATGGGTGCCCTGTTCAAAATACAATACAAACAAAAAACAAACAAAACAGATATGTATATAAGTCCATATAAAACACAAAAAACAGGTGCAGGTTTGAGTATAAGCCATAGACTGTTTATATAAATGGACGTAGCTAACCTGCTAGCCGCCGCGTTCCAAATAGGAAGTGATCGCGTGCGCACTTCCAGCTTCATCGACACCCCTCTCTCTGTAACTGCTGCTGTCAGTTTGGTCTTAAAATGTTCGTATTAACCCGCTCTACATGATCCTGTTGTTTTTATTTCGCTGTTCTGTCCGTAATTCAAGATATGAACATTAATAACAGACAAATCAGGCGCCTTCTTTCCCCGGGGTCTCTCCCACTAGCGTTAGCGACAAGTTTGACTGACAGCGTTGCTAAGCGCCCGCTCCCTGCTAAACCATCGGTGCGGGCGGGAAGGGGCGTTACCTTCAACAGCCTCGATCCGGATTGGCTCTTCGGTTGCTATGATACTCGCGATCGGAATTCCAAAACGTGGAACTCGGCTCCAAATTGGCCGCTATAACCGCTCCGGCCTCGATGAGCTTCATTTGACTGGAGCCAAACGCTGTGGGTGACGTCACACTTACTCAGTCCACTTCTTTACAAACGCTTGGGTGACGTCACACTTACTCAGTCCACTTCTTTATACAGTCTATGGTATAAACGTCCATTACCGGATTGTTAAATTGCGATTGTGCTAAATGACCGTACCCCCCAGAACGAACGTGGGGTCACCTCCGCTACCCCCTGGAACACAGAGGAAGTCGAGAAGCCTTTTCAGCCCATAGATTTACACTGGTTTTGCTTACGAGTCTACGTTGCTTATGTCTTACCTACACTTCTGGCATGGCCCTCGTGGCTGTTATCAATCAGATTTGACCAATAAAAGTCACAGAAGGTGAGCGTGTCCCGTTCAGTCAGGCGTTGAACTTTTCATTTGGGAGTCTGAGTGGAAAATATTCTGCAGAAGCTTGAAGTGCTTAAGGAATTGTTCTAAAAATAGGGTCCCCTTTAGTTCCCCCTTTAACTCCAGGCACCCCACATTAGCTCTATCTCACAGTCTACTACCTGTTTGACTGCATGAAAGACACACGTTCATTTGCAAAAACTGAAAAGTGCCATTTTATAAAGCAGTTTACTCTTTATATAGTAATGTTTTCAAAAGCCAAATGTATTTTACTGTTAAATAGTATTCCATCCCTCCTTTATAAAATCCACAAGTCCATTACTTTCATTGATAATATCTGTGGAAGATGGTAGAAGAAGATAACAAAAAGATGGATATTTTGTACAATTTTTCCAAAAGGAGTTATGTGTTTTGCATATTTTTTTCATTTTTTTCCCACTTATATATTTAGTATTTTTTATTCTAGATGAGCTCTAAACAAGACAAGCCTGTAAAAGGTAAAGCTAGGTATAAATCTACGCAATAACAACATAAATCAGCTTAGAAACGTCAAGAACATTTGAACTAAAAAATATTTCATTTGTAAGTTCTCATTAGTGTTATTATTTCCAATTTTACAAGCCAACTGTGAATGCAGCTTGTAGGCAAAATAGTGCTGTGTTTCAATGCTTACGTCTTGTTGAATTGTTATGCCGTTGTAGTTAAAACAAACCAGCGTTTCACCAGAACTGACAAAAAGTATTTATGATTACATGTAGCCAAGCTGGACAAGGGTTGATTTTAGTTTTAATATCGTAGAAGTCTGTTTTTCATTACAGCCTCCTGAGCTCTAGTAAAACAACCGATCACGTTCTGTTTGACTGGACACACTGAAACTGTACCGTGAAAGATTTGATTTTGAATTTTGATGATTTTTTTAACGCATTTTATATTTTGTGCGTGGGGCAAAAGACGCTGGGATAGTCACGCTTCCTTGAGGTCTTGCAGAGTCACTGACCGTAAAGATTAAATATGAGCGCGGAGCCACACTTTCCATGGTGTGTGCACTTTGACTGTTTGCAGCCGGCTGTATGGCACGTCATTCTTCGAGACTCTCCGGTGTCTGGTATACTCTACCCTATTTCCACTCTCTGCGTTTCACCCCCACCCCTCCCCTAAAATATACCATTTGCTTATTTTCCTCTCTCCCCTTACGTCGTGGGGTTGGGAACCGATTTCAGGCTGCTTCAGTGATTCTAACCAGAATCTGAAAGCGTTTTATCGGTGTTGTCAGCGAGGGGAATTTACAAACGAGGAATTAGCTTTGGCAATGCTGTGCAACGTGAGAACAGTGACAAAATAATCATAATAATAATAATAAAATATAAATTGTGAGGCATGCATAAAATAAAGCGGTAGAACTGACTACAGACTTGTGCTAAACTATATGGACAAAAAAAACAGTGCCGAGGTGTACTGCAAACAGAAGTAAACATAGAAGTATTGAAGTTAGAAGTTATAAAAAGTGATAGGTGCCCGTGCAGTTTTAAAACATTTTCTGCCTTGTTAAGATCAATTTCTGCTAAAAACATGGCGCACTCATATAAGTTGTTGTTGTTTTGATTCCTTCGATATTTTTGGGGGGAAGCATTTCATTCTATTTTATTTTGCAATGAGCCGCGAACGTAGTTAAGCCCGTTAGATGTTTGTATATCATTGTGATACAGCCCGAGTTACTCTCCAACACACACAGGTCCGGTCCTTGTGAATGCATCTCTGAGTTTAGTGGTGACCCAATACCTAACGACAGGCAGCTGAGGTGTTACCAGTATCTCTTTGACATTATCCATTGCGAATTCTCAAGCAGCGAGGGCTTTCACTAAGCTTTAGGCAGTGTTTAAAGGAAACGATTAAAGTGATTATAAAATGGGGCATGGGGATCCTGTCCGCTCCTGGTCCTGCCTTGTATAAGCTCATTGAAACCAGAGAGGGTGAACACCAAAGTGTGCCAAGATCTCAGAGGCTCAGACTGTGCCAGCCCTCACAAGAAATCTGTTCTGCTCATTGATTAGCCGCAAATCCCAGATTGTATTAAACTCGAGAAACACCCGGAGCTCAGAGTCTGGTGTTGTGGTCACCTGAGAAGAAAGTGTACAGTAGGAGGAGGGGTGGGGTCAGGGGGGTGGCCCAGAAGTGACCGAGAGTTTGGGAGTAACTCTAGACGGAGGAGGCATTCCTCACAGGGCATCTGTGAACACAATTCTCTGCTTCTAATAATCTTAGCGTTTCACAAATGCTCAGAGAGACAATGTGAAGAGTATTGTAAATTATAGGGGGGAATGTTGTTGAGTTGAATGAAGATTATCCTCAGCAGTGTCCTATTGGATGTCCAGTGCCGTAGTGTCCTGGTATAAACTTGATGCGTCTGTATCTGATGGCAGGCAGTGATTTGTCACATCTTGAGCAGAGCTGACACAGCCTACAGTGAGCACTCATGGGTCAGGCTTATCCGTGTCTCAGTAACACTCAGCGCTCATGTCATATCACTGGAATTTGGCTCATATACTGTATACGATCAGTCTAAGGCTCACATTTGTCTGTTTGAAGGACTTCCATGTTTTACAGTATTTGAGTGTTATAATCGTGTTCTTGGTGCAGGTGTTGCCTTGTTGGTGTCTCCTGAGATCCCCATACAGCTGGGCCTGGACAGTGGGGAACAGATCTGCCTACAGTCACTGCCTAGTATGGAGCGTCTGCCTCTGCAGTACACCGTGTGTGTGGGCCACAATGTGAAGGCAGCTCATCTCGAGGCTATGCAACAACTGTCCCTTCACAGCAGGGAGCTGCCCAACATGAAAACCATGAGGTCAGTTTGAGGAGAAGATATAACACAAAGCAAAAGGTCACACCACTGTGACTGTTTGTCATGCATCCTGTTTATGAGCCTCAGCTCCACCCACTGAGCTACATGGAAGTGTCTTCTTTATTGCACAATTTAATGCCTAAAATGAAATCCAATATTTCCTAATAAATACTTATACTCATAAGGAGTATCTGCTTACATTCTACTGTGCTAATCTAATAAATCAGGTGCTCCTTACAGCTTATTTTGGTCGCTTGCATCGAGACGTTATACCAGATTAGTAACAACTGTACTGAATACATTTGAAAATCTCATCTTTAATGTTTCTGTTTTTCTGTGCCTCTCTGTACGACTTAATTACTGTGTGTTTAAAGTCAGTCTGTCGTCTGTAGGCTGCCATTTTGGAAGCTGCTGACTTCTGTAGACTCAGGGCCGAAGGTGGAGAGGGAGCTGAGGATCTTCTCCAACCGTCTGAGGAGACACCAGCTGGGGGAGGGCGTCATCAGCCTGAATGAACATTCCACCACCCTCCTCTATGATATGGTATGCACCACACATGCAGACAGACTGGCCCACACATAAACAAAAACTAACCCAATGTGTAAAAGTTGGAGAGCGAGAACATAATTAATCATTTGCATTGCACTTGAAATAGAACTGTCTAAAAAGTTTTTTTAAAGCTCACTGTCACTTCTAGCAGAGGCAGAATATAGGAATAGGAAAAGTCACTATAAGCTCTTTGGTCCAGTTTCCATGTTACTGTGGTTATGGTTGTATCATTGAGTGATGCTAATGGAAAAGCCTTGTCCTTCCATAGATGCTGAAGTGTTGGATTATATGTTCTGATAATTATGTAAAATGGCATGTGGGTTTACAATGACATAACAAGCTTATCTGTGCATTTTCCCACCAGCGTCTGCCCTCCCGAGGTCAGACCTTGTGTTCTTAAGAGGTTTTGTTCCTCTGTTGTGGAATCTGAAATCTCACTTTGACTCCAGTGTGAGGATTATTATATTTTGGTGCTTCTGACTTTGCGGCATGTGTCACAAAGATATGGACTTAATGCAGCTTTTATGTTAGAATTGCTTTGGTTTATGACCATGTTTAATACTATAAACTGTACAGTAATATGTATGTAAACGTATTCACTGTGTATGTGCAGGACCACGACTACCTCAACAGCAGGAGAAGGGGGATGTCTAAGCGACTGACCAGGGACTTCCCTCTTGTCAAGCTTCTTAACATTTCCATCACCCTGTCCCCTTTCCTGGGCGTGGACTCCACGCAATTCCACAGTTCCCTCGTCGATGGTACTGAGACCTACTGGCTCAGCGTGTCCTCGAATCCTCAAGGACAAATGGTGAGATGCCACTGCACAATAATCGGTGATAAACGTTTCAGTTCTGGTTCTGTTCTGGTATAAATATAGATACGATTTATGTTGGTGACATGAAAAAAACACAGCTTTTTTTCTTGAGAGAGTTTTTTTCCATCTGTGTTGCTGTCTGTTCATTTTAAAATAAAAATTCAAATCTGTCAACTGGACAATAAGTTGTAGGAGTGAAGCAGCGAAACGTCTTTACTGTTACAACTTTTTGTCCAGTTGACAGATTTGAATTTTTATTTTACTATGGATCGTACCTGGACGACTGAGGGATTACACAGACTCGCTGTTCATTTGTTACACTTAAGTTTCACCAGTGCAGAAGCACAGAATATGCACGAGGCAGTGTGCTGTGGACCTGCCAACCTATTTTTTTTTAGTCAGATCCACATCAGTAATAACATAATAAAAAGCTGATTGTCACTTTGCTACGTAAAAAACTTGAAAACTCCGAAAGAAAGTTTTAATTTTAATTTCTACTGGGACGTGGGACATGTTCACAAAGGGAGAAATTGTAACTTAGCAACTTTTTTTTTTTTTTGAGGACATTTCTTTTTGTCCCTCAGGTCCCCATATTAAGTCAGTGGCATGGGAGGTTCTGTGTTAAGCTGAACCTGACCAACCCGGCGGCTGTGAGCTGGTTCCTGGACAGAGTGGGCTCTCTGCAGGCTCTTCTGGGGATGGAGTACATCTTGCTGGAGGGGGCGGAGGGGAGCGCGCTGGAGGAACAGGCTCTGCGGACGCAGTCTCTCTCTGGAGACAGATACATCAGTCTACTGGCAGACCTGGCATCTCGAATAGAAAACACCATTGTGACAGCAGGAACGCAGTAAGCGGAGATAACCTCAGAGCTCGGGAATGGGAATGGGATAGGCCTGTCATGATAATTACTATATCGACTTCTCGTTCAGTACGTGAAAGCTGGAACAATATATTTTGGGCCTCGGTATTTATCGTGAGGACTTTTTCTTCGCAAAATTTGGGAGATTTGGGGTATTTTTGTTGCAATGCGATAAGATTTGCGCTATAGAGGGTTGAATAAGTCCCTTTTATGGCTAAGTTTTGGTACATTCTGCTACTTATTTACTTTTAATGAAACAGTCTATTTAAAAATGGTTCACTGGGATTATCTTGCATTACTTAAATTTTAATTAGTGACATAAAGTAGTTTGAATATTATCGTTTATCGCTATATTTCTCAGTAGCGATATATTGTTAATCTGTTATCGTGACAGGTCTAGAATGGGATTAATCAGTGTGTACTTTGGGCTGTGTGACAGGTCGAGCCACAAGCCCCTGTTCGTCCGGATGCCCCCCCTGCAGTCAGACTGGAGCTCTATGGGGCTGAAGGGCATCATTCCCTCCCTGCTGCACCACACTCTAATGGGATACAACTTCCTCATTCCTGATGCAGTAGGTAATACTACAGCCAACCATACATCGGTTATAGAAATGTTGAAAAAACAGACGAGTCTGAGTCTAGTGATCGACCGATTTGGGTTTTTTCATCGCCGATGCTGGAACCGATTGTTTAGAAAACCTATCGCCGATAAGATCTGACGATATTTTTGACAAAGCAAGGCAGGTTTATTTGTACAGCACAACTCGCACACAAAGTAATTCAAAGTGCTTTACAGAATAAGAAAGACATTAAAATCACAATACAACAAAACAAAACATAAACAATCATCATAAAAGAGAAGAGTGCAGAATAAAAACCTTTCAGTCAAATGCACAGCTAAACAGAACCGTTTGGAGCCTGGATTTAAACATTGCCAAAGTAGAGGCCTGTCTCACATCTTCAGGAAGACTATTCCAGGTTTTAGCTGCAGAAAACTGAAACGCTGATTCTCCATGTTTAGTCCTGACTCTGGGCACCAGCAGGGGGCCGGTCCCTGAAGTCCTCAGAGTGTGAGATGGTTCATATGGCACTAACATGTTTTGGGTCACTATATAGGGCAGATTTGGATTATTTTTCCCAAATTGTGTAATTTAAATTTACTACAAACTCTCCTCAAGCCCTTTTTAACCCACAAGAGAGCTGTGTAGTCATGTTTTTTGCAGCTATCTCTTCGTATTAAAGTGTTAATATGAAGCTTTGTGTGTATTTTTTAGGCAACAGATTGACCAAAACTAAATATCGGCCTGTGCTGGAGATTTAAGGCCCGATAGCCAATGCGCTAAAAAGTCCAAATATCGGCTCGATATATCGCCCAACCCATATATATCGGTCTATCTCTAGTTTGTTCTGTACATAATTATGAAGTTTGAATTGAAGATCACACATATGGATGACTTTTACTGACAGTGCCGTGTGTTTTTGTGTGAGCAGGCGGCTCTCTGTCTGAAGACCCGGTCACAGATGAGGAGTTGTTCATCCGATGGCTGGAAATCGTGGCCTTTCTCCCAGTGATCAGCTTCCACACCCCGCCGTGGGTCTGCGGGGAGGACCGGGTACACCCCACCACACAACACCGTGCGCACATTCTTTGGAGACAGGTAGAGCAAGTTTATTGACACAGAAGCCTGTCCACGGCTTCAGGTGAGAAATAAAACGTTCCTAAATGTCATCGAGCTGTTTGTGTAAAGACATGGGGTCTGCCTAGAACCCCTCTGTCCCGGCTCGGAGAGGATTTTCCCCTCAGCGGGAGAGCCCACCCGCACACAACTTCATTCACAGCAGGCAGTGAAAAAACAGTAACATTAGAAACATACAGAAACCTTATAACTAACACACGAGTTATTGTGGCATAGGTTCGAAACAGAAAGCACTTGCTCTTTGCCGAAAATATGAGAGTTCTATACCTCCTGTACCTCCTCTCTCAATGGGAACGATGGCTTGGCTCCCTCCTGACATCACCTGTGGTTAAGACTCCATCTGTTCTGAATTACAGTCCTTCATCTAGATTTATGACTCAGTCCCGTTCCAGCTAACGCATAGAGAGCCACTTCGGGAAGAATGATAATGAATTTGAGGACAAGTCTCGGAAAAATACTTCATTGTGGCAATTAATATTTCCATGAGTAATTGATAATTGACAGAGAAAGGGAATGCTGTTTTTCCAGCGGCACGTAGAGGGAGCACAAACACTGAGAATGTTACGTGACAAATACAGTTTGGGGGGCACAGGGCAAGTTTCTGTGTTTTCCATGTTCATGTTATTAAACTCCTAAGAGCTGATGAAGAGAGACTTTACAGAGGTAAACTGTTCTGCATATTATTGTGGTTGGGGTCAGAGCACCTTTATTTCCACAGTGTGTGAGACAGGACAATGAAATGACTGCACAGCAGTCTAATAGCAATAAAACCTCAAACCCACATCCAGGCCTGGATTCTCAATTATACAAAGATCAACTCAAAACTAGGCAGACTTCAAGCTCATTCCAACAAAATTTTCTTCATCCAAAGTCATAAAAAATCATATTTTGAATAAATGTGGTCAAGTTGTTTTCGTCATGAGACGCTGCAGAGAATGTGACCCTTTGAGGAATGCTACTGAGGCAGTTTGGTCAGAAACAGACAAAAGAACTCAGTACAACTGAGTTAATGTTGAACCTCTGAATGTACGTGCTTCGCTCTGGACATGACTCAAATGTCTTTTGCAGAGACCTAAGAGATTTTTAGTTTTATTCCTCTAGTGTTTTGACAGTAGTGGTACATTGATGCCGTTGTGTTAAGCATTAAAGCCGCTCCAAACAGTTTGAGGCTCTAACGTCGTGTGGAGGTGGAGCCTGGTCGCTGCCTGTTACCATCTCTCTTTTTCACTGTACTGTGATTAAATGGGTGAGTTTTGCTTTATGTTTTTCTCCCAGGTGTTGAACATAACTCGCCGGTACATAGCTCGACACCAGAAGACTGTGGTCCCCCTCATAGAGACGTACGCAGAGGAGTGGCAGCTGACGGGACGTCCCATTTTCCGCCCCATGTGGTGGCTGAGCCCCGATGACCCCGTGACTTTCACCATCGATGATCAGTTCCTCATCGGAGATGAGGTGACTTTAGGACCCAGTGTTAAGTCATTAAGAGTTCCTTCCTGCTCCATCTGATATGTCCTGTCCTTCGGCTGTAACACGATGTGCTGCTAATTGGTCAGAATGTCTCAGTCTTAATGAGCGTGTGTTTGCAGGTCCTGGTTGCACCAGTGGTGGAGAGAGGAGCCGTGCACAGGGATATTTACTTACCTGATGGGGGCTTCCAGTGGCAGGACAGCCTGACAGCACAGGTGTTCGACGGTGGGACGCTCCTACAGGACTATCCCGTGGCCTTGGAGGAAGTGGCCGTTTTCTTAAGAAGAAGCTGAGTCTGAGGCCTGATACGCTGTACTTTATACAAATCCTTTTCAAATACTTGTGCTGTTCTCGGTCTGCACTTTTCCACTTAGGACCCAGTCTCAAGCCTGAGACGTGTAGAAACTAATTTTTTATACTTGCACTTTATAAATTCAAGTAATTGTATTTTTTAAAAGACATTTTAATCAATTTTACCTCTGGCTGATTTTGTTTCCCAGTATTTTTTTGCTTCTTTTGTAAGGCTGATGCGTTTCTACAGTCTAATTTTTATGCTGCTGGCTCACTTGACAAGAAGAAACAAAACAAGCCCCGTGCTTAAAATCTGAATCTTTCAACAAGACCAAATGAAGATGGACGGAGGACGGCTAAAAGTGCTTAAACAGGAGGAAATGAGCTCACAGACAAACCTGCACATCGGTACCATACGCCTTACCATAAACCACGCTTTTACTTGAACTTACCAGGCCGTTATGGCTGATGATTTTGAATGTACCTCAAGTAACTGTTACTACTTACCAAGTCACGTGACAATCTTACAGCCCATAGCACTTATTCATACTAGTGTATGTATTTTAAACATACCACTTGTTTGACACTTGTCTTTTAGTACTGTAGGCCAGAAAGTGAGGCCCCTAACTATGCAAATCCTGTGCCTATTAAACTAAGTATCGAGCCTCTTACCGTTTTATTAACCTGCTGTAGTGAGGGCTTTAGTTGGACGCTTACTTAGTGTGGATTTATTTATATGCCAGTAAAATGGTATAAAATTACAATTTTAAAGTCTTTATGTCAGAACTCATCCCAGACCACAGCCAGTGCAAACTATAGCAACTAAGAAATAAATGTCTTTTTTTCTTAAGTTTAAATTGACTAACACAAAGTATATAAGATTTACAATATTACAAAAAATAATTCAAAATCATCAAGCTTTTGGATAGACAGTCTTTACCAGCACCATAACACACATAAGTGTGACTCTTCCACCTACATGAAGTTTACTGTGTCTTTTCTCTCAGGTTGATGACACTTACATCACTCGATGTCTTAGCGCGGCGCCGTACAAACACAAACGTCTTAATGTGTCTTAGAATGTGCAATGTTGAATGTACATCGGAGAAACTGTGATTTTGTTTTGCCCAACGCTTTAATGGAGTGCTGTGGGATGTTCTGCAGACAAAGGCTTTGTTTTATTATTCCACCCAGCTCCATACGCCTTAACGTGCTACTTCTGGACAGAGGAAGTGTCAGAATTATTGCAGTGTTAGCAATGTACGACATATTACAATGACTGTGCCATTACAAGTATTTTCTCTTCTGTAAATCAGAACTTAGAACAACAAGTTGCAATAAAGTTTACATTTTCTTACTTCATTTTGACTGTTGAGTTGAGTTGATCTTCTGATTATTCATGATGTCACTGTGACTTTTGGAAACAGAACTGCAGTTTTTTACAAGCTGATAAATACCCATTAACAAACCTTTATAGGCTGACAACAAACTAGAATGGATACATGTAAAATTGCATATTATAATTGTTTTGTTTTTTGTTTTACCCGGGAGATGGTTGAAAGTATAACTAGTAACCACAAAACTGAAGTGAACTTTGTGTACTCACTGCCACTACAGTCATCAAAAGAACTACACGTGTGATTGGCTGAGTTACTTTTGCTGATTGGTAGAACTGGACACGTTTCAGACCTTTCACTACTCAGAGAATGGGTCTGGTCCCGTCTGGGTTTTAATTAGTCTGTTTTGTCATCTCATTTGATCACGTTCTGGCCCATACGTTCATCCTGCTGACAACTACCTTCTATCTAATTCCACTTAAACCTAATAAAGTTATTTTTAACCAGGGTGAGCATGTCATGGGAGAGATTCTCAGGGGAATCACATTCACTCTTGTGCTTATACCTTGGTCGCTTCCTTTACTGTCACCACGGCTCGTCGCTTGGCTCAGATCCACCTTGGGGCCCCCGGACTCTGCTCCTGTAGCGCTCTTAAGACAGGTGCAACTGGCCACAGACATGCACAGCCCTCCGAGCCAAGCCTCCTCTCCTTTTACACCACAAGTCTTAATCACTTTTTGTATCGCGCTATTTATTATTATTTTTATTTTTTCAAATTAGGGTGAGGTTTAGCAGTCAGATAAATTTCACAAAGCGTGTTATTACATTTGTTTGTAAGGTGTTCAGGCTACAAAACAGGCCTGCCACATGGAGGTCGTAAACGTGTAAGAAGAATCCTAATATGACCTTACGCGTTTCACAATAGTTAGACATTTTTTCTGTCATATGAGAATCCGTTTGTGGGGTCCTTTTCCTGCACAATAAACCAAATCCTTCCAGAAAACGTGCGGTCTCAGTATCCCGCCCTAAAACAAACATTTATAAGCTGGACACAGAAGTCCAATTTTTTTTTTTTTTTCTCCCCAATTCCATGAATCAACATGTGCCGTTCATTCCAATTAGGCTGAGAAAAGCTTAGTTGTAGAGCAGAGCCGAGAAAACAAATTGTCCTGCCAAGAGCCCGGATCAAGATTGACACCATTCATTTGCAATGCAGGAGCTGTAATGAGAACAATGCTATTCCAAATGGCACAAATAAACATATTTATCTGAGTGTTTTTGTGAGAAGAGACACATGAATTATACTGGTGACAAGTAGAGGTCGCAGATATCTCCCAAAGTCTACTTTTAGAAAGTGCAAGTCGAGGTTTTAAGTTTCAGTGTGTGCTCTTCTTGAGTGAATGGGTTTTGCAGCTTGCCAATAAGGTGCACAATTCAAAGCCTTGTTGTCAAAAAGTCAGTAGAAGTTTTAGTCACGTTGTCATGTTAGCTCCATCTTACTTCAGCGGGTAAATCAGGGGGTTTTTGAATGAAGAAAAATGAGGACTGTTGCTATAGTAATTAACAATTGGAAAATAAATCAGCTGACACGTTTGAGAACATTAATAAAGCATGAACAAAGACTTAATTCATAATGAACAAACAGTCTTAGTAACTACTTTAGACCTATTCAATTATAAAGTGGCAGCTAATATCTTTATCTTTTAAATGGTGGAAACTACTCAGACTTTTGCCTATAACAAGAAGCTGAAACCCATGAACGCACCTGTCGCTTACTCCCCCAAGAACTCAGTTACAATTAATTAACTAGGTTTTGTGCAGCCCCTCATAGCGTTGGCTCTGAAGAACGGAACTGGCTTCGCGGTGCCGCTCACTCGAGTCTGAGCACCTGGCATCGTAACGAGGTAACACCACAGCGAGCTTTTATTTAATTCAATAAACGCCAGGCTAAAGAAGGAAGCATCATCTTTACGCCCGATTTATTTCGGGATGTACAAGTTGTCAGCGCAGAAAAGTCAGATAGTCAAAATTCCAGCTTTGGCACAGCAGTTTACCGGATACCCCCAGATCTGGCATCCCAGTTTATGAGATACCACCAGATCTGGCATCCCAGTTTATCAGATACCACCAGATCTGGCATCTCAGTTTATCAGATACCACCAGATCTGGCATCCCAGTTTATCAGACACCCCCAGATCTGGCATCCCACTTTACCAGTTTCTACTTTCTGTACCAAGTATTTGCACAGAAACTGGTAAAGTTGCTTTTCATTTCTCTGCAACGACAACCTGGAATCGTTTACAAAAGGACAGTAAACAAAAACCGGTTCCAATGAGTCAGTTTAAATCAGTGCTGAAAGGTTTGGAAATTACATCTATGATTCGTAACTGTTTTAAGCCAACAAATTCTTGGTAAAAGGTCATATTTTTATATAGCGCTTGTCCAAGCGTCTTGCCCAAGGATACAACAAGAGCATTCACCTGTGGGTCAGTGGATCTGACCGCTCAACCAGGTGAGAGTGGGATTCGAACCGCCAACCTTCAGATAAGTGGAGAAGTTCTGCTTGATCTTTGCTGCCGTCTAAGCCAGGACTAGTAATGGACTGTCCTGGTTAAATAACGTTTTTTTTGTTTTAACTACAAGCAAACGATGGAAATAAAACACGTAAAAATGTGTACAGCTGTCTGACATTCACTTTATTCAGTTTTGGTTTAATCAGCTGCTTGTTCTTTTTAAACATTTGTTAAATTAAAGGCAAAACATACAGCGTCATTAGCAAAACCATGCAGCAGTGTAAACATGAGTCCTACCCGAGATAAAAAGCCAACTACAATGCACTGTCTTAACAAAACCAACATTTCCTCCAGAATAAACTCCTAACTTAGTGCCTAACTTACATTTGCCACATTCAAACGGTAAAAATGCAGTTTTCAAACGATTGTATATGAAATTAAAAACATGAAAAATAAATAATTTCCGGAACAACATATACAAAACAGAAATGTATTCCTTAACTGTCCTAAACCCAACAGATTCCTACTGTGCTGTAATGAAGAGAAGCATCGTTCTATTGAAATTAGTCTGTGAACTAGGCTTTTACATAACTTTGACCAATGACACACATAGGCCCGTCACGATAACACATTTTGAAGTCGATATCTCGCTGAAATAAATATAAATAAACCATAATATTGAAACCAATTTATGCCACTGACACAAAAACCCAAGAGCAGATTTAAACCACAAAAACTCTTCAAAATCTACAATATTGTTAAAAAACCATGAGCTGCAATAAATAAACAGCAGAATGAAACACTTTAGTCGTTAGTTTGCATTTGTAATGAGTCATAGACGTTATTAATTCAACTTTTTGCGTGTTAAATCTTATCCTATGGCCAAAAGAATAACCCAAAATTTCCTGGTAGTGCAAAGAAACTGTACACACGATAAATAGTGACCCCAAAAACATAGTTCCAGCTTCATATAAGTCGATATAGTGATTATAGTGACAGGCCTACACACACATTTGATAAAAAAATGTACACAACCTTGTGATAAAAATGGTTTACACACACACACAGTTCATTTCGGAGTGTTTACACAGCTATTGTATTTATAATATGAAAGGTAGAACTGTCAGTTGGCCATGAGCTGTATTAATCCAATTAGAATCTCTTTAATCTCGTTATTATTATTATTATTATTATTATGTGCTATGGCTAAGTTCACACCACAAGTCTCGAGATCCAATTCTTTTCCCCAAATCTGATTTTTTTGGGGCGGCTGTTCACATTGCAAGTAAAATGTGGCTCAAATCAGTTTTCGAGTGTGAACATAACAGACCTGAAGTGTCTTTCTTACACTGAGACAGACATTAGTGAGATTTTTTTTTCATGTTTTACGTTTGACTCACAGTCGTCCTCAATATATTAATTAAAACTTTATTTCTAGCTTAATTGCTGTTGTCTGGCAGACGTTTTTGAATGTTTGCGTTTTATTTTTGCCTTTTCCAGCAAAAAAAATGTGTCACCTGTCGCATTTCAGGGCTGCAGAAGTCGGACAAACGTGACTTACGTGTTCACACTGCAGTCAGATCCGATTCAAAGCTGATTTATTTCGATATATATGAAAGAGACCCGGGTTTGCATTTGAAAAAATCTCATTGGGCTGTTCAGACTGATATAAAAACATCAGATCCAGTCACATTTGGCTAAAAAAAAATCAGTTTCGACCCGCAGTGTGAATGTAGCCTATGTAACTTCTCTGGTGAACGGGGAGGAGTCGCCTTTTGCATGTCCCCATTCGGATCTTATTACTTAGCCTGTAATGTTAATGCCATACTGCGGAACATTCCTGGCAAAGCAATAAACACGGAGTCAAGCAAGTGGCGTACTGTCCGCAAGAAAAGTTACATAGCGAACCTTTAACTCCGCAGCCCGTGTACGTTCTCTGTTGGCGTGTGGGTTGGTTCGGCACTTGCTCGTCCCCGTTCGGATCTTGTTACTTAGCCTGCAGTGTTAATGCCATACCGCGGGACATTCCTGGCAAAGCAGTAACCATGGAGACAAGCAAGCGGCGCCCTGTCCGCAAGAAAAGTTACGCGGCGAACCTTCCTAAACTTAAATAACAAGTTTAAAACTAGCAACAATCTTCTGAAGCTCTACTAATCACGCAGCAATAAAAGGCTAAGTCGCTTTAACCTGAGAATGAGTGAGAAGACGTGGACATGACCTCCCTTTGTCGCTACATCAACAAGTTAGCATATTAACATAATTAGCAGCTAAGAGAGACGGTGGCATCACGTGCAAGTTCACTTTTTCAAAATTACTATAGGGCCAAAAAATACGTTCCACTTTACGCATCAGATCATCGCTACACAAAATTTTGCGTTGCTCGGTTTTGATCATCTGGATTTGATCATTACTAGATGCACTTCTGAGATTTAATTTAAATACATTTAAACTCGGACGAGGATTAGTCGAAGATCTTTCTCAGCCTATAGAATAAAATAAAATGTGATTCCAACAAACTTCACTCGACACCTTTAAGTTCAGACTTTACAGCAGCAACCGTACACTCCCTCTTCCCTTTCTGCCCATGGTACATTAGTGGGTCACGAAGGCACCGGTGCTTCCAAATAAAAACTTTGATCTGTCCACTACCTGTACCACGCTCTGCGAATCTCAGCATCTTCTCACCTATATACAAATACCAAATTATGCTTGTAACTGCAAACAATCTACAGATTTCCTTATTTTTCTTACAACAATTAACTTGAAATATTCCCAAATTTCAAACCTGTACAAATATATTTATAACACAGTCTGTTCATTGCACCAGCGGAAAGGACATTCACTTGGTGCCTTTCTTATCGAGCTGAAACAGATCCAAAATGTCCATCATGGCCTGCTTAATGTGGCCCCCAAAGCGGTGCGAGTCCTACAAAAAGACACGTTTCGTTCAGTTTCGGTTGAGTTGTACAGAAGCAGACATAGTATTATAGAAGTACAGTGAGTTTACCGTCTCAGGGCTTGAATGTTTGCTGGAGATGTGGAAATTGATGAGATTCTCGCCAAGAATGATGTAGGAAACACCATATCCATCATCTGCCACCTAAACGCAGACGCAAGACAAAACATTAACATTATTCCAGACAGTGCAAACAAACTGAAACGAAACAGAATGAAAAACACAACTCACAGGTCCAAATCCTCCTCCTGACGTGACGTATTCTGGATGTTTGAGCAGATCAAACAGCTCCAGCTGCTGGAGAGGTGTCTGACTGGTGGACAACCTCCACGGCTCGGAAAGCACCTGAAGAACCGGCAACAATACAATTACAATTAAAAAAAAATTAAATTTAAACTTCAGAAAATACAAATAGAAAATATGACCATGGAGTCCATTTGTTGTACTACTTTAGGTTCTGACAGTTCCCACCTCTTTGAGGAAAGCAGAGTCCTCTCCCAAGTATTTGGAGACCACATAGAGACAGAATAGGTGGCGGTCAATGCCATGTCCTGTCATTGCCAAACGGTACATGTCTTGGTGCTTCTCTGCTGCCACTTTGAGCAACTTCATACGCTCCTCTCTCTGAAATATACATGTATGTGTTCATTGTTTTTGTTCAGTGGAGCAGTTTGAAACTGAAGGACTTTGTGGACTTACAGTTTCATCTCTGATCATGGACCGGACAAAGGCACAGGTCTCCATGGTGCAGGAGCGCACCGTTTCTGTTCGTCCCTCACGGAACAGGCGCGTCATAGAGGCTTCATAGGTCAGGCAGAACTTCCCCTTGTCCTGTAGCAGTGACATTATGAGCATCCACATGTACTGTTCAAAACTCATCAACAGTAAAGCCAATTAGTGAGTTTTGACTGCCCTCTGCTGGAGATGTTTTTGTTTTATTCAAACCAGCTTTTATTATTGAGCAACAGAAGAAGAACAAAGAACTGAAGAAACGCAGTTATTATAAATACATCATTAAACAAGTGGATAATTTCATATTGTTTACGGTGAGTATTTCTGAGGCTTTTACTCACTCTGTAATGGGCCAGTTGCAAGGCGATCTGTATGAAGGCATCAGGACTGGTGCGGCACTTCTTAATCAAGCCTTTTCCAAAGGTGCTGAAGGGGATGATGTGACAATCCACGTCATTGGCCAGATTCTTGGCTACTGTTAAAGAGCTTTCGATGACCTCCTCACACTAGAGGGGGTCAGAGAGTCATAGATCAGACACATTACAACAGTAGCACAGCAAAGCTCTATCTTAAATCTGGTTTGATTTGCCTGAGTAAACACACTACATGAGAAGGAACAAGAGAATATGTAAAGCAGTTTTACCTCTGAGGTAATGTCCCACTGCAGTCGCTGGGGACCTGGCATGTTTGGATGGGGCTCTCCATTGCAGTGACCTTCTTCAGTATATCCTAACTTAACAGGATCCATGGAAAGAACGTGCTGGAATGAAAAGTAAGTATAACTGTTCAGCATGTCATTCTGCTGTGGATGTTACAATGATTATCTGGGACCAGAATCTTTGATACAAAAGCGACATAAATACCTCCCAGAGGTGGCCAATAATCGGAGCATCAGCCCAAGAATGTTCTGCATTCAATCCCATCGTGCCATTTTTAAAGATAATCAAGTTGAAGGATTTATCAAACCACCTGTTCATTTAAAATAAAACTAGTTCATTAAAAATAAAAAAACACTGAAAATGCATGATGTGCATATTTCCCATGAGCCCTACCTGTCATAGCACTCTCCATGAAGCAGGGACTTGGCGTATTTGTCCAGAGACCGCACTGGATTATTTTCATCGTAGCGTTGCTCACTGTCATCAAGAGTCACAAAGAAGGCCGCCTTCTCGATCGCGTCCAATGACTGCTTGTTCTTTCCACGACTAAAGTAGGCCTCACGAGCTTTAGCCCATGGCGTCCTGTAGGGGGCACCAAAGTTTAAGAACGGCTTTAATATTCATATCTCAGACATCTTTAATTTACGTGATCTTGTGCCCAAGTAGAGAGTCTGTTCTTGCAAGAGGAGGTCCTACCAAGTGCCAAAAGTCTGCACCACCCTGTGTGTGTAAGTATTTACTGAAAATTACATTTCCCACCAGAACAGATTAAAGTCTGAGAAGAAAGATTTAAATATTGTAAACAAATCAGCTATTAGATCTGTCCAGTGCTCTGTCGCAGTGTAGTGGCAAAAGATTCCCTGACCCTGCGCTTTCTGTGTGGAGTCTATATTTGAATACTTTCATTGTATAGTTTTGTCCCCTTTCTTGAGTAGGAGGATTCTGATGTAGTTTCACCTGTCGCCCGCAGTGAGAGCAGCGAGTTTCTCCTCTCCCGGCGATGGCTCGGACGTGTCGGCCAAGATCCTCTCCATCTGCTGCTCGATCTCCCGCGGCAGCAGCAGGCGTCCGTCATAAAACATCCCCACCTTGTAGAAGCGGCCCTTGTGGTACACGACGATGTGTTTGGTGTCGTTCACATGCATCAGAATGTCTGAGGGAGAGGAGGCAACAGTAAGGAGGAACACGGAGAAGAGGCCTTTCCATACTGCTTTTTACACATATTGAAGGTTTTTGTTTTTTTTCAATAAATGTAAAGCTACAAAAATAATCATATAACGGTCAGGCGTATTCAACATCACATTAAGCAGGCTGAAGGTAACTACGAAAGGTGGATGAAAAGAAACATCAAATGGGAATGAGACAATGGGCTGGAATACCGTGAGTGGCCATGTTTGTTTGAACAACGTAAAACATTTGGTTATATTCAGATGTGTTGTTTATCTCATGTGGGGTCCTTTGTGGGTGTAGCATTTGTTCAAACAAGCACAGCCTTATGGGGAAGACGAAAGTGACCTAGTCCAGGAACATACCTAAGAATAGGCCTGTCACGATAATTACAGTATCAACTTATCGTTCAGTATTTGGTTATTTTTTGCCTATATGATCAGATTTAAGCCATAAAAGGTTGAATTAATAACTTGTATGACTCATTACAGATGCAAACTAACGACTAAAGTGTTTCATTTATTTATTACATGATTTTTTTTACAATATTGTAGATTTAGAATAGTTTTTGTGGTTTAAATCTGTTCTTGGGTTATTGTGTCAGTGGCATAAATTTGTTTCAATATTATCGTTTATCGTCTATATTTACTTCAGAAATACGTCGCACTTTCAGATCTGTTATCGTGACAGGCCTACCTAAGAACAACAGTTTCGTATCCAGGTAATCCACAGCTCTTAATATGTTAAATGGTGAGAAACTTGCAGGATTTTGGGCAAATAATTTCAGTCACTTTATATATAAATGATGCATTTTATTCTCTGATACTGATAAAGTAGCGTTTCATGTAACTACTACACATCTCGCCAAGTACTCATGTATTCAATTTTAAGGTCTTGTTTTTAGAAGGACAAACAGTAGGGCAAAGGGCCAATGGAGAAGTAGAGTAAGAATAGCGTGGCGAAGGTGGCAACTAAAGACTCTACCTGTGTCTACACCTGGGACACGACTGGTGTTGAACATACGCTCGTATTGGGCTGAGCACATGGGGATAGTGTGTAGGAGCATGAGCTGAAAAGCAAAAGGGGAGAGTCAAACACAGAGATGATATTCTAATTCACTATAACCCCGAGACACACACAAAGAGCATGGATACAGTGGAGGAACGATGAGGATTTGAGAAGCAGTCTTAAGGAGAAGGAGGGACCTCAAAAGGCTGCAGGGGAAGGGACATAAGCAAGATCCAGAAACACGTGGCTTCAAACTCACGGTTTTTAGCAACGCCCTTGTGTTAATAGAACAACAGTTTACTTAATTCTGCCCATTTCAAACAAAGACGGGATGTACTTTTGGTCATGAGTTTGAAGTCAGGGTTTCCAAAGGCAGTTGCCGCGGGTGATGAGGGTTAACATAGGAGTTTGAGGGCATGTCGACCATGGGCCCTCTACTTACCCGTCTCCACACCGGGTGTGCGAGTGGTATTAAACATCCGCTCCCACTGAGCCGAGCATAGTGGAACCTTGTTTGCCAGCAAGTATATCTAACGCAGCGTCCAACACAGCAAAGACAAAACAGTCAAACAGAGAAAGGGATGTGAGTGTGGAACAAGCAGCTCATGCACCGTGTTTGTGCATGCTCCATGTGTTTGGAAACAGATCCATGCCAAAGGTTAATGTACTGAACTGTCAGTATTGTGCAAATGAAAACCATTTGCACTTAAGCATCATGCAAGTCCACAAGACAGCGGCAAAGAAAATTACAAAAAACCCATTATGTAAAAACCCATTATGTAAACTATGCAAATATTATGCATTATCCATTATCCATTATGCAAATACGTAATTCTATCTTACATAAGCACTGTGTTTCAGTGATAACAAAAACTGAAGAACATTCTACCGTGATAATAAAATGTGTGAAAAAACATCTGTCATAAATGTGAAGAACAACTACAGTTTAAACTCTAAATTCATTCAATTCCTCTCCCAGTGTTTGTACAAGATAAGAGGCATAACAATGTGAATACGATGTGATCAATTATAAATGAAAAGATTAAACATTGACCCAACCACAATGGCAGATAACATTTAAGCCAAAAGCTGTTTACTTACTGGTTTGATCTGGGCTCTATCCAGTTTTCTTCTGTAGAGCATAATCGCGTGAATTGCATTACCGGCTCTTGCTGCTTGGATTGATGTTGGGAAAACGTAAAGAAAGTCCTGAAAAAGACACAGAAACGGGATCAAAAGCTTTAACCAAAGAGAAGAACGTGTCATTATCCCGAGGCAGGAGATCTGGTAGTCGTAGTGTTGTGTAGTGTTTTTTGAAAATCATATTAAACTAATCTACAAAAATACACAAAGGATTACCATGGCATAATAGTTACTGTTGACCATGATGGGACTGCGGCCTCTGAGGTAAATGTACTCCTCCCACCAGTCACTGACCTGTGCACGAGACAGAGACAACAATCACACCTCAGAAACAACAACCCCAGAAACAACAACCCCAGAAACAACAACCCCAGAAACAACAACCCCAGAAACAACAACCCCAGAAACAACAACCCCAGAAACAACAACCCCAGAAACAACAACCCCAGAAACAACAACCCCAGAAACAACAACCCCAGAAACAACAACCCCAGAAACAACAACCCCAGAAACAACAACCCCAGAAACAACAACCCCAGAAACAACAACCCCAGAAACAACAACCCCAGAAACAACAACCCCAGAAACAACAACCCCAGAAACAACAACCCCAGAAACAACAACCCCAGAAACAACAACCCCAGAAACAACAACCCCAGAAAGAACAATGACACCCCAGAAAGAACAATCACACCTACGAAACAACAACCACACCCCAGAAAGAACAACCCCAGAAAGAACAATCACACCCCAGAAAGAACAATCACACCTACGAAACAACAACCACACCCCAGAAAGAACAACCCCAGAAAGAACAATGACACCCTAGAAAGAACAATGACACCCCAGAAACAACAACCCCAGAAACAACAATCACACCCCAGAAACAACAACCCCAGAAAAAACAATCACACCCCAGAAAGAACAATCACACCTCAGAAACAATCACACCCCAGAAAGAACAACCCCAGAAACAACAACCACACCCCAGAAACAACAATCACACCCCAGCACACAGTAATGCCCCAAAGCGCAGTAATGCCCCGGAGCACAGTACTGCCCCAGCTCAGTAGTGCCAACACAGAGACATAACAGGGAGACACTCACATAGTTTGATGCCCACCAGGACTTGAGGTTCAGATACCACTGCAGTCTGGGCCCCAGATTCCTCTCAAAGTCTTTGGCCAAACCCTTCATCCTCTCAAACTGCTCGTCCTCCATCAGGGGGCGCACAGACTCCAAGTACTGTGTTAGAACAGGTCACAGGTGTTAGAACAGGTCATACTTATGAAATAAGAAAAAGGTAATACAAGGAAATTACCCTTCTACAGGTGTCTTTGACAGCAGGAACTGGTAGTCTTGGCAGAGAGTTCTGGAAACTGTAAAGCATTGGCTTCCGGCCAGAGAAAATCTTCACTAATAACTACCCAGCATAAAGATAAGAGAAACAAAGGGTGGTTACTGTTCACTGTCGCCAACAACACATAGACTTTAATCTATATATATACGGCAGAAGAACTCACCATCCACAGGCGTGTAGTGTAGGACACAGAGCCATGCCTTTGGGACATCCAGCCGTGCCAGGACAGCAGGCACTTCAGCACGTTCCTCATGACCATGATAATAGAGATCCACAGCCCTGTGCCCACCAGAACTCCTCCAACGATCTTCTGACTGTCAGAAGACATGTATCGACTGTGGATCCAGCACAGGAGAGATAAATAAGCACATTGTGGAGAAAAGAACATGGTTTTTTATATGGAAAACCGCTGATATAAAATACAAACCTTAGGGGCAAGTATTCACCAAGTTTTGTCAGTATCCCTCGTGAGGGATCCAGCTGATAATATCTATTATACGACATGTAGGACACAACTACCACCATAAATCCACCTGGACTTCCTGGATACACACCAGTCATCACCCCATTCTGTGTAAAAACACACACAGTTATGAACATGAACTGTAGGGCTTCTGTAGTTAATGAATGTTAATTATGGGACTTGTACCAAACACAGACATGAGAGGAAGAGGGGAAAGGTACGAGCCAACAGAAGATGAGTATAATTCAATTATGGAAAACACATGAAAAACTAAACACTAAACATTTTGCTTTGTTGACAGACACGCGTCATCTGACCTTGAAGCGAATGAAGCGTTTTTTCCAGGAGTGAAGTCCTGACAGGTAGATCTGACGCAGCGCCTCGTGGCATAACTGCAGGTCGATGCCATCGGGACCAACAGTGAACTGAAAGGCCACAGCCTGGTGGGCTTCTGCCATGGCGGATACAGCAACCGAGGCTCAGTACTGCAACCAAAAATATGAAATGGGTAAATAACACAGAATGGTATTGATACGCTTAATCCTTATGGTAGAACAACAATATTTCCTCAGAATAACACAAGAGGCATTATGTGTTTAAGAGTAATGTTTTGCATGTGTAACCAGACACTACAGATGCTCTGAGAAAAGAGACTGTGTGTGTCATTCATGTTGGAACTGGGTGGACAGGTGTACCCAGGTAAATTAATGTGTCTACCAAAACCTAATTATACAACAACAATTTTCAAGATAGTCTGGCACTACAATGGCCTTATTTTATTCCTTGGGGCTGATAGTGACTCTCATTGTGTCCAGAATTCTTCCTATTATAGAAATGGAACGCTCGTGCTGCCAGCTGTTGTGTCACTCCGCAATTACTCAACCATTTATCCTCCCAAAAATGATCTAAAGTCACCCTCCATTTTGCCAAGTATTTCATTAAACGCGTAAAAGCAGCAGAGAGCGCAGACATCGTCCTCTGCTGCGGCTGATCTAGTGACTGTGCGGTCTCAGCGCCGGTCCCTTCCCCCAGCTCCTTTCCAGCATCACATGATCCACCCTCTGCTGCAGAAACTAGGGGAAAGGTCGCAGCGCTGCGCCGACGCTTAGAAACGACAATAAAACAAGAGACTGGGCCGCTCCAACGATCAAATCACACCTGCGTATTTTAACACACTCCCGGAGCTACTGGAAATGTTTATAATGAGAACAGGCATAATAATTTCAAGGTTTTAATGGCAAAACATCTCGCTCATGCTTATAACGCGCCATCCGCTACACCCTGATGACGATCCGGGCTCTAAATCAACTCATATCGACCTCACAGAGTTCAAGAGCAGCTATTGTTTGGGAAAATAAGACAAGCGCGCACTACACACGTTTCATATGTGATGTAGGTTAAATTTGGTGTGTTGTTGGCGGTATCGTATGTTCTGCCCACGTGGTTCCAGCGAAACGGGGTCAACTGGGTACAGGCGAGAGATCGGTGCGTTTTGTTTATTATTTAATTACCAAAATATCCGCGTTTACAGCCCCTCGTAAACAAAGTGCGCGCGTAAGTATTGTTTTACAGCGCTCATAAAAGGGACACCACGGCACCAAGTTCTGACCTTCACTTTGGTGACTTCCAACTAAAAGACACGGTATATTTAGTAAATGTTGCGTCTTATATAATGCTATATAATATAATGAAATAACGCAGAGCGAATCCATTCATAAGAGTTGCATAAGTGGTGTATTAACAACACGAGGGAGAAGCCCGGTTGTCACTGAATGACCTTTACTTGGACTTTTGCCTACATTCGTGTTGTGCATATTGCCATTGGGGGTCGTCCACCAGCTCGTTTTAAACTCACTGGATTGTACCGTGCGATAATACGGTAAATACTATAGTAATTACAAACTTTAAGTACACGTTTGTGAGGAAACTCGACCAACTGAGCGCGCATTTTGGTCACATACAGATACACGGGCTCTGGTGTGTAAGGTTTTCACTTAAAAGCTTAATTAATAACACATCTGCTGGAAATTGCGTGCACGCGTAACGAAGGACAGTGAACGTCTCCCGGATTTACCCGTAACCCGTAAACGCAACACCAGACAGTGGCGCATCGAAAAGGAAAATGAAGAAAATATATACTCCGGTGTTAACGGTGGGCCGGTTTCAACCCCTGCAGCCATGTTAGCGCCAGAAAGTCTTTATTTGTGCACAGTGCGCGCCACAGTCGTCCCGGCGCCCACGGTACAGGATGTGGATGGTTGTAGTTTACTCACCGACCCTCTGCGCGTGTTTTTAACGGAGCTTTCGGTTTGGAAGAGATGGCACAAGTGCGGACCCGGCTGTCGGAGGATCTGCTGCCGAACACACATGAATGGAGGAGGATCACACAAGTGTACACATCCAGCCCCCTGCGCGTCACACGCGGCACCGACAGCGGCCGCACGTCACCGCGCAACAGCGCCCCCCACAGGACGAGCACCTGAAACATGGACAGAGATGACACTGGCGGGCAGAAGTTTGGACACACGATCTCATTCAGTGTTTTTTTTAATTTATTATTTTTCATCTGTACTACTTTTTTACATTTTTATATAAATACGGAACACATCAAATATATGTAGCAAGATATATGGAATTATGTAGTAAAGAAAAAAGTTAAACTCTAAATAACTAAATTATTACAACTACAACTACAACTACAACAACAACTACTACTACTACTACTACTACTACTACTACTACAACTACAACTACTACAACTACAACTATTATTACAACTACTACTACTACAACTATTACTACAACTACTACTACTA
>KN486560.1:93341-110108 GCA_000787095.1 Periophthalmodon schlosseri
AGTTATTTAACTTTTTTCTTTGCTACATAATTCCATAGATCTTACTTCATATATCCGTATATAAAATGTAAGACGTAGGTGTGTCATCCCTCAGTCGTCCAGGTATGATCCAAAGTGAAAGAAACATTCAAATCTGTCAAGTGAAGCCAGAACTGAAGCAGCGGCGAAACGTCTTCACTCCTGAAACTTTATGCCCTGTTGACAGATTTGAATTTTTCGTTTACAATGTAGAAAGCAGTAAAAATAAAGAAAAAACAACCTTTGAATGAGACGGTGAGTCCAAACTGGATGAAACTGGTTGTGAAGAAGTAAGAAAAATCCCCATGTGTTACGGATTTCAGGTCTATGTTAGAAACACTCCAACAAATCAGTGAAATAATTATAATTAAATAAATGAGCTCATTGAGCTCATTCAGATTCAGACAGTTTGAGCAGTAACTACGATAATTACTATAATCAAGTTATCGTGAATGAAGTGGTGGATGAAGTACTCAATTTTTTTTACTTAAATAAAAGTACAAATACAGAGGCAAAAAGTTACTTGAGTAAAAGTAAAAGTATCACATGAAAAAGTAAAAGTATTGAAGTACCCGTTTAAAAATGTACTTTAAGAGTAAAAAGTAAAAGTATTTCACACAACTGTTGTCCATCCATCCATCCATTTTCTTCCTCTTATCCGGGGCCGGGTCGCGGGGGCAGCAGCCTAAGTTGTTGTTCATTTGTTAAAGTGTAAATGTAGTGATATTGATTTAAAAAATGAGAAATATTTTGGTCAACAGTAGCAATACAAATCAATTTCTTAATTTTTCTTATGAATTTTGTGTGTTTATTTTTGTTTGCTCAAAGCCAAAGCCTGAACTTGAAAACTTTAGTCAAGATGTTACCACGAACATGGTAAAAATAACCCCTCAAATCCATATGAAAATACTTTTTACTTTTCAGTGCAGTTCAAAAATGTAGTGGAGTAGAAAGTACAGATACTGCTCTGAAATGTAGCGAAGTAAAAGTCAAAAGTACCTACTGCAAAATGTACTTAAATAAAGTACAGATGCCTAAAAATTCTACTTAAGTACAGTACTTTACTACTTTTACTTCACTAGTGGGAACATTTCGTTATTTTTGTGTTCTACGATAAGATTTGAGCTTTAGAGGGTTGAAAAAATAACAAATTATAGATAAACATAGACAAACTAACTGCCAAAGTGTTTCATTCTGCTATTTATTTATTACAGTTGATGTTTTTTAACCATATCGTACATTTAGAATAGTTTTGTTGCTAATTCTACTTATGGGTTTTTGTGTCAGTGTCATAAATTAGTTTCAATATTATCGTTTATCGTCTATATTTTCTTTAGCAATATATCGTACGTCAAAATTTGCTATTGCGACGGACCAAGCGGTAACTCACAGCGACAACTAAACATTCAACACAAAACTGAAAAAGAGGAGCTCATCACTTCCCCAGGAGAAGTCAGGGTCATTTTACACAACAAAGGGCACCACCTTCAGCACCTACTTCCTAATATTACCACTACTACACTAAAACTAGTCAATGTGGCCTCCTCAAACTGTAGAAAAAGACAGATACACGTTGAATGAGACGAGACGTGGTGAGACGGACCCAGCACGAAATAATAACTGGAATAAAACCATATGATTTTTAGAGATTTTAGAGAAGAGACTGGTAGGTGCCAACGTACTTCAGCCCCGAATGACAGAACACCCAAAAGTTTTGTGAGAAAAAAAAACATTAAAGCGTCCTGGTGTGAGGAAACACAACAAATTTCTTCTGGTTGTTTATTTTCTGAACATTAGGGCTACCGTAGGCCGGAACTCACGCCAAAACAAGAGCAAAACAACAGCAGTTCCAACTCACAAGAGCCAGTCTCCAAACTGACCAGTAACTGACCAGTAGAAACTGTGAAGTCAAGCACAATTTACACAGCACAGGGTTTTTCAATGCCAATTTTAGTACCGTAAATACTCACTAATATCACGAGAGGGATCTGTGACCTCCGCCCAGAAGACATGAACCAGGAGGACCCTCACGTGACTCACCTCCATCCACAGGTCCCTAGTAAACAAACAGCGGCCATGTCAAAAAAAACAAAACACCATAGTCCACTGTTTCCTGGCTGCTGTTTTCAACGTAAGGCGATAAAATTTAACTAATGTTTAATGTTTTAAATTAAAGACAAGCCCAAACCGTTTTCCTGACCTTACAAACCTGTACCTACTTTTATTTATACAGTCTATGCTCTTAAACAGACTAAATTTAATATGCTATAATGAATGAATGACAGTGAAACATGTTTTTTGTTTATGTTTTAAACTGCTAATTTCCCTACGTAAGCCAAGTGGAGTAGAGACAACACGAAGCTAGTTAATTTCAAACTAAAAATGAAATCTATTGGTGATTAAATGTCTTCGAAGTGCTTGGAAATGAGTTTTAGAAAGTGTTTAACTAAGTGTTTAACTAACTAATGAAAAATGGTGGAGGTGCAGCCTGGTGGAGGGTCCTCTGGGTGGAGATCTGCAGCCAGACTCTCTTGGAGGAATATTACTCCTACAAGCCAAGTCAGGCCTGTGATAAAAACGTGAAAGTTGTGAAGATCAAGTTACACTGTGGATGTCTCTGATGTGTAATGATCAGTGAGATGTTTTCACCACCAGATGGAGCCATTACAACTAAAAACGCAGCCGGAGGGTAACAAGTTTGTGAATAATTTTGCCAGAAGAATGTCTCTAGCTTTTGTTTAACCACCTTTCAACAAAAAATAAGCTTCAAATGCACAACATTTTTGATTTTTGGCTACTGATTTTGGCACTTCGCTAGATAATCAGCGAGTAAACACGCGATTGCTGTTCACGTCAGCCAAACTAGCCAAACACCGATCATAAACAAAGATTTATAAATACAGGGGACTCGTGTTGTTTTAATTACCTTTACTGATGATCTCGGACTAGGAATTCGCCGACGCTAAGTGGAGACAAAAGAGAGGAAGGGATGACTAAAGTTTGGCTTCAAATAAGAGGCGCGCTGTGCCCGCTGCCCATGCGTCATGCGCTCTGCTGTATCCTGTCACTGGAGCAGCGCGCGTGGAGCGTTGTGCAGAACAGAACAGACCAGAGGACAGTCCGCACCACAGAGGCATGAAAAGAGAGATATCCCGGGGCTCGGTTCGTCTGTCCGACACTGATTTCATGGCAGATGGTCAGTAGCATGGTGCCACAACGCTGCGCAAATCGTCTTCCGTGATATTGCGGAGCAGAACAAGATTATTGGATGTTTGTTGTTTGTACTTCTGGGTACTGAGCAGCACCAGAGGGGAAGGGAAGTCACCCCACACGGTAAGTAGCAGCGGTAACTGCTTTTAATCTGATTTTTTTGACCAGTTTTACCCGTATATTAACTCTACATAATTGCAGATGGTCATTTTGTACTCGCCGCGTGCGCCATTTCGTTTCAAGTAGTTTTTTAAAATCAATTTAGCCGTATAACTCATCACATTAATCACTTGAATTTTGCTGGCTCGCACAAAAATACGCCTACTGAGAAAATCATGTTATGAGAGTAAACAAGATTATATAACTTTTGCAAATGGTAAAGTGGCACTTGGCACTACTCTCTTCTCTTGGGACTTAATATTTTTTTGCATCGCTGTCAGTGGTTTTCACGCTTGTCAGTCTAGAGGTGTGTCTAGAGGTTTTGTGGAAATAAGAAGAGTAACTATTTTCTTCTACATTAACTTCCCTTAATTTTCTGGAGACCTGAGAACAAATGAAAAGCTACAAAACAAAATCTGATCAAAATGAAATGAAATATATTTCTGTGGGTGGTTTGAGTTGGTGTTGGATTGGCAAGATTTTGGTGTTTTTGTGTTTTTTTTTAAAGACTAGGCTACAGTCCATGTATCAAATTTACATCTGCACCACATCTGTGATAAGTGGGTCTATTGTGTGTTCATTTCACAAACTTTTCTGATGCAGAAAACAGCCTACGTTTCTAATAACATCTTTTAAATACAGGCTAGTTAAAGTACAGACTATAATGTGAAGATACTGGATTATTCTAAACCACGTTATCTGTCCATTTTACAACTCCCCCTTTTGAAAATGTTGCAATATCAAAGGGAAATCACCGTAGCAATCATAGATGTGTTATTTTATGACATAACGTTACAATGAACTTGCACATCAGCTTCACACTGCATGAGAAACTGCCCACTTCTCAAAAATGGGACAGTGACCGGTTTGTCTGTCATGTCATGTCATGCGTGGTTCCCTGTGGAAGGTTACCCGCTCGCTCACTGGTTCTGTGGTGAGTGGGGGAGGTTGGACTGTTTGAGCTCTCATCCCAGATGTCTCCTGCGCTTCTGTGGCTCACTGTCATTTGGCGCCCATATCGTGTCTATGTTATGATAATACTTCTTTGTATTTGAAGTATCGCATAGTTTGTGTTAAGCTTTCACTGTGAGATTCAGGGTCTGATGAGTGTCTGTAACGCCACACGGCTGTTTGTACTCGGTCCTCATTAGTCCTTTGCTCATTTTGTTCATCGTCCATCCTCTTTTACTTCACGTGCTAACTCCTGATGCCCAGCTGGATATGGACACTTAACTGGTTCATTTAAATGCCTTTATGGTGGCAAAATTCAGAGGATTTCCCACGTTGGTAAGTTCTCCCAGAATGGTAGAGCGATGCAATTAAATAAAAAAATGTATATAATTTGAGGGCTGGGATCAAGAAGCTGCTAACACATGAACAGCCTCAGCAAACCCGTTTTTATGTTTTAGTTTCCGAAATAACCTTATGTTAACATTCCATGGAGGGATCCTTAAAGTTCACCTGAAACAACGTGCCCCTGGCAGCTTGTGGTCTGTCGTTTGTCTGTCTTGTCTCTTTAGCCACCTCACTACGGTCATTTTAAATGTCACCTCGTTGTGGGTTTTTCAGGTCCTATATTACGCAAAATTGACTCTTGTAAGCTCTAAGTGTTTTGTTTCATCCGCACATGTTTGAGTAATCCTGCGTTATTAGTCTGTCTACATCTCCAAAGCTCACAATGCTCCGTTCCACCTTGTGACGTCATGAACCGGTAGTTTTCAAGTTAACAGCTGCTTTTTACCTTTTGTTCGGTAGAGATTGAAAATGCCAGGTCTGAAATTATCCAAATGATTCCAGTGAAGGTGTGTGGAGTTTAAAAACACAGGTGGAGCACTCCTGTATCACCACATGACATCACAAGGTGGAACATTTGAGAGAAGAACTCAGCCTAAACATGCAGGGTTTGTGTGAATGAAACAAAACACAACTCCGGGTGTGTTTTTGATGAGGAAACAACATTTTAACGTAGAAAATAGTGTAACATGGGCCATTTAAGCAACTATTTAAGTTCTAGACAAGACATATAATTAAAATATAATAAGTAAATAGGGCATATTTTATTTAAAACGATCATTTACGCAGTTGTGCAGTGACCCAAGCGCTTTCCGCCGCTTGCCTCTCAAGAAAGCGGCCGTCTTTGTGTTCTGTTGTGATAATATTATTTCAGTGGGAGTTTCAATAGCCTTTTTGTCTGGCTGAATGGCGGCTTTATGATGAACGTCAAAGGCCCGATGCTGGATGTCACCAGTGAGGAAGAAACTCATGGGAGCTGCTTTTGTCCTAAATAGAAATGCTGCCAATATACAGTGATATTCTCAGTGCTGAGTGAGCAGCAGCTGGCTCAGTCATTAATGTGGAGTTGAACCGATACAATCTCTCTCCTCAGATACACACAGATACTTTTGACAGACGTGTACGAGACCACGCGACTACATTTACTTTTGTCAATGAATAATTAGCGGTTTTATAAAGTAACACTGCTCTGGTAGCTTCTTTTGTCGACATCCTCTCGTCACGTCAGGGCCAAAAAGGGGTCACGTCGTTGTTGTATTAAAACTGAAAACTGCGGCAGCGCCACTTAAGGAAGCAAGTGATGGGGTTGGGACATAATGGAGCTTTACGGTTTGTGTGGTATGTCGGGCCCTCATGTTGGAATTCCCCTCTCGTTTACGCTCCCTATTCTTGTATATTTAGATACTAATAATACAAATTTAATAATACTAATTTTAGGTCATGCACCACAGAAGACCGGAGCCATTTGATTATTGAATAAGACTCTTGTTTACGCAATGTTCCCATCGTTACTTGACGAAAAAAAATAACAGTTGCGACATATATTTGTGTCAGTTTTGTGATAAGTTTGTGAAAGTGTGGATTCACCCTTTTTAGAGTTGACATTTTCACACGCACGACATCAAAACTGGGAGGGTTGATACTCGCTGCGGGTGTTCTACATGTGTCTCTATGGTGGAATGTTCAGCAGTTACCGTGGTGATACAGTGCCGTTAGCGAACGCCGTCGAAAATTGATTTAAAAAAAACGCATTTTCGGGAGTCAAAGCGAGCGTTCATGGTCCTGTTTAGGAGTTTGATTTTCAACCAAAAGGTGAGAGTGACTAACTGAAAAACTGTTGGCTAATATTGGCTATAAGTTGCAGTTTTTTTCATAGTTTGGCCGGGGGTGCGACTTATACTCACACGCGATTTATATGTGAAATATGTTTTTTTCTTCATTATTAAGCATTTTTTGGCTGGTGCGACTTATACTCTGGTGCGACTTATACTCCAGAAAATACGGTACTTTTATGTGTAAGGGACTTGTTTAACAGCACAAATCAGCTCATCTGTTTTAGTTCTAATTAAGTCAGCTGTTTCTGGTCAGATTGAGTTAAAATAAAGCTCAGATTAAAGCCGAATAGAGCTTCTGACAGAGTAGCGCCTTTAGTTAGCATCACATCCCCAGGGAATGTTGATGACATGAGCTGCAAAGTATCAATACTTTGCGCGGCACTAAACCCAGAACTAAACCTGGACTAAACCCGCACTAGAACAGGACCAAACTAAGTCTACATCAGGACTAAACTGGGTTCAAACCAGAAACAAGTGTCTTCTCTGATATTTGTTAATATTTGGGTACTTTTGCCATACGTTATATAGCCAAAAAATCAAGAACTGGGACAAAGTTATGTTGAGTCACGTATTCTCTACAAATATCACTGGATAAATATAGACTTTGCTCAGAAACGCACACCAGTTATCAGCAGTTCTTTGAGATGTTGCTTAGTGAAGGCAGGCCACATAAATAAATCAACTTCTATCTCGTCGTAGTGCTGAATAGTCTTGTTTTCTGCTTACGGCGCTATGATGAGTGCAGTGTTACGATGCCACCGTTGCCGGGAAAAAGGCCTATGAGAATGTGGCTTTCTCATCAGCGTGCCGTCTGTGGTCATGTGGTCAGGAATGCTGTTCCCGTGACATCGTGGTCCTGTTCGTTCCTACATTCTACGCCGCGGTGCCACTCTGGGAAACACATGGCACAGACAGAAGGGCAGGGCGGGGTTACACAGAGCCCCCTTCCTTTTAACAATACTCCACCTTGTTATTTCCTCTGAAGATGGAGGGGAAAAGGGCAAGTTGTTCTGTTTAGATAGTACGAGTGTAGTCGCGATGGTAAAATCCCAAACTTGATTTCGGTGTTTAAAGGTCTTAAATTACACAAAATGGACTGTTGTAACCTTTAAGGCGCGTTGTAATGCCGTTAACGCATCAAAAACACACCCGGAGTTGCGTTTTGTTTCATTCACGCATGTTTGAGTAACCGTTTATTATTAGCCTGTCTACATCTCCAAACCTCAAAATGCTCTGTTCCACCTTGTGATGTCATGAAGCGCTAGTTTTCAAGTTAACAGCTACTTTTTTTTTTACCTTTGGTTCAGTAGACTTTGACAATTCCAGGGCTGAAATCATCCAAATAATTCTAGCGAAGGTGTATGGAGTTTAAAAAAAAACCACAGTGAAGCACTTCCTGTATTACCACATGACATCACAAGGTGGAACAGAGTGTTTCCTGTCTGAGAGAAGAACACAGCCTAAATATGCAGGGTTTGTGTGTTTAAACGTGTGTGAACGAAACAAAACACGACTCCGGGTATGTTTTTGATGAGGAAACAACATTATAATAAAGAACATCAGAAAAAGGCGTAGTATCGGACCTTTAAGGAAAATGCTTTATTGATATATTGTCAAATGAGTATCTTGTTTTGATACTGTTTTGAGTAGATTTTTTGACTACCCTAGATGATATTCTGGCTGTGGTCATCTCTAGTAATTCTTGGCTGAACCTAGACATGCCCTGCTTAGCGATTAATTGACCCAAAGGGAGAGTGGGACGGTCAAGACGCAGAATATTTACAAAAAAGCAGAATACACTGATCATCCACTGGCTCCAGATAATTCACTCCGTACATTCTTCCTTCTGACGTTCACCTATAAATCCTTTGAACCTGAAGAAGATGATAAGTCAACAAACATTTTAAAGACCGCCCCCAAAAACAGCCCTAGATGGTACGATATTCCATTACGGGATCCGGTTCTCATTCCCAGTGATTAACTTTGGAAAACTTCTAAGTCCGTCAGACAATACGGAGTGGGACGCGACAGAAACCCCCTCAGGGACCGTACTATTCTCAGCCGTGTGCTTTTCCCCGACTTTCTGCTGTTTTGCCCTTGGGTCTGACGGTCTCTTTGTGGCAGCTATTTCCACACATAAACATATCACAAAAGCCACTGGCAGAACAAGGGGGTTGAATAATAAGATTACAGTTTCTTGCGAGCGCAGACTGAGCAGTTATTCAGTCGTCGTCGCGGTATTTTTCTTCTAGTTGTGTTTTTTTCAAAGTTAAACGCACGGTTGTCTTTGACTTGTTGTTAATAATTGTTGGCCCCAAAAGGAAACGGTGGGTTTGAGGAAACAATTAGCCATTGTCCGGACGCCACCACACCTGCAAAACACATGCCACTGTGCTTCATCTGTAGAACGACTGCAGAAGGCTCTTTTAAAATGGGACAGATGTGGGATTATTCATTAGATTGACTAGAATTCACATTGGATCATATTATTGTCAAGTTTGTTTTTTTACACAGGTTTCCACATGTTTTTATTTTTTGTTGCCTGGCAAATCTATCTGTATTAGAGCTGATTTTTCATGGCCGATGCCGATACCGATTGTTTACCGATGGCCAATAAACTCTGCCGATATTTTTGGGGCGATTTTTCATTATTTTCCTCAAATTATGTCATTTAAATTTACTACAGACTTGCCCACAGCCCTTTTTTTTACCACAAACCTATAAGAGAACTGTGCAGTGACGTTTAGTGCAGTTGTATCTTACAGTTTACAGTTATAAAATTAAGCTTTTGTGTATTTTATAGGCAGCAAATCGACCAAAACAAAATATCGGCCTGTGCTGGAGATTTAAGGCTGAAAGCTGATACGCTAAAAAGTCCAAATATCGGCCTGATATATGTCTATCTCTAGTCTGTATTTTTTTACACAGATTGATATCAGTCTGGTCCCCACGTCCTCCGTTGCGTCATCCAATCAGATCCATTTTTTTCCAGTGACACTTGTGAAACGAAGGAGCTCATTGGTCACCTATGATTTACAAATAAAATCAAATTTATATCACCTCAGAGTAACAGAGTTTAGTGCTTTGCTTATAGATTCTGCAGAAATCCACCATGTTTTTCAGCCCCCCGTGATATTTTTTTTCTTTTTTTCCGATATGGACGGACCCCTGATTGGCTAATCCACATGTCAATCGCGCCCATTTGAAAACGGGGAGATTCACCAGACTCACATCTTCGTAAAGTATTGAAGATTCTGGATCCCAGGCGACATCTTTTTGGTTTTATGAATCATTTTACATTTGGGAATTACTTTAGATAAATATCTTCCCTTCAGGTTGGTTATGGTTTAGCGTTCTTTATGGGTTGGTGTCCTGTTCAAGTTCTCTTCTCTCTCTGGAACAAAAATACTTAGGGAACAGTGGGATTTCTCTTTACATCCCGAATATTGTACCAGGTTCTTCTTCTGAGTGACAGCCTGATGTTTGATCGTTACTTCAGTTCAGTCAAATACAGCTCTGGATCCTTCCTTTGGAGAACAGACCCATATGGGCTCGTTAACAGGTTTCATGTTTTACACACTTTCTCTCTAATTACCATATTGACGTAACCTTGTTAAAATTGCGTAATATTACCAGGGTGTTATTACAGGTTATTTTTACACTTCTTGTAGTTAACCACGGTTGTAGGTGTTGATGTTTTAAAACTTTATTTTCGGATTCACTGCTTTAATGAGAGCTATTTGGGACGTCTTTTGTGGTTTTTGGTGGGTGGTAAAGCCCCACACCAGTGTTGGCTCATGGTTTCAAGTGAACCTCCTGATTATAGTTTATATTTCTGCTGTAATAACAAAAAGCCAGATGTGCGACAGGTGAGGCCCGGCTGGCAGAGGTCTTCATGTTGTTCCATCACGTCTCTGGTCTTACTGTAAGGCTCAGTGCCCACGCAAAACCCTGCCCAGAGTTCTATATACATCTGTTACTTTTATCAACAAATGTAGTAATATCATTATAAATTAAGAAACCTTTTAGACGAAGGTACAGCAATTTAATGTACAATATGCCATAAAACAGTTTGAGTTCAAATAATAATAATAATAAAGGAACCGTTTGTAAGATTTTAACTTCAAATTTCATACACCTGACTGTGCCGCCGGACCACAGACTGTATAAAGAAGTGGACTAAGTGAGTGTGACGTCACCCACAGCGTTTGGCTCCAGTCGAATGAAGCTCATCGAGGCCGGAGCGGTTATAGCGGCGAATTTGGAGCCGAGTTCCATATTTGGAATTCCGACCGCGAGTATCGTAGCAACCAAAGAGCCAATCTGGAGCGAGACCGTTGAAGGTAACGCACCTTCTCGCCAACACCGCTGGTTTAGCAGGGAGCGGGCGCTTAGCAACGCTGTCAATCAAACCTGTTGCTAACGCTAGCGGGAGCGACCTCGGGGAAAGAAGGCGCCTGATTTGTCTGTTATTAATGTTCATATCTTGATTTACTGACACAATAGTGAAATAAAAACACCAGGATCATGTAGAGGGTTAATACGAACATTTTAAGGTCAGAATGACGGGCGACAGTTTTCCGAAGTAAAGCGAACTGGAGCCAGAGTCGATGGAGCCGGAAGTGCGCCCATGATCACTTGCTATTTGGGACGCAGCAGCTAGCGCGTTAGCTACGTCCATTTATATATACAGTCTATGCCCCAGATATGAGGTAGACATGTTTCCAGTAGAAGGTACATTTGATTTGAACAATTGTAATGCTGATTTTGCTGATTTATTCTTAATTACAAAAACGTTGCATCATTTGTGTTGCTAGTTCCAATACCTAAATGCAGTTGGTTTAAACCGTTTAAACTGCCTCCCTCTGATCTGAATCCCCACTACCTAAACCCCAGCACCTGCAGCCAGTCATTTATCAGTGCTAGTGTCCATATACTGAGAATGAGGTTTAAGCACTGGCAACCCATGTTCAGGTTGTAATTGTTATACCTTTTTTAAAACTGTAAGAGCTTAAAAGCTAAATACAGCTCCTTTTAAAGTAAAACTACATTTGAGAATAGGGAGTGGAATAGGTTTGTCTGAACAAGTGGGATGATGTATGCAATTACAAAAATATGCAGATGGTATTAAATCTCATCTCTCCCCCCGCCTCTTTGCTAATGTAATAATCACACCTTTACTTGGTTTCACTGAAATACTTCTGCTTTTTCCAATACACACACACGCACACACGCACACGCATTACAGCAAACACTCAGTAGCCTTCCCACTTATCTCCAGTCTCAGCCCACTGCCGCTCACATGCTGTCAGACTTTCCAAGGCCTCACACGCACGACTGTCACTGCCGGGCGTGTCTAATCTCAGTTTGTCATTTGGATGAACTCTGTGTAATCCGGCTATTTAAAGGGCCCATATCACACTATCCTCTGATCTGTTATAATGTCGTTTCCTCATCGCAAACAGACCTGGAGTTGCGTTTTGTTTCATTCACACGTGTTTGACGCACAAACCCTGCGTATTTAGGAGTTCTTCTCTCAGACAGAAACCACTCTGTTCCACCTTGTGATGTCGTGCGGTGATACAGGAAGTGCTCCACTGTGTTTTTAAACTCCGTACACTCTTCACTAGAATCATTTGGATAACCTCAGCCCCGGAATATCCAGTCTCTACTGAACAAAAGATAAAAGTTAGCTGTTAACTTGAAAACTACCGCTTCATGACATCACAAGGTGGAACAGGGCGTTTTGAGCTTTGGAGATGTGGACAGACTAATAATAAAGAGTTACTCAAACGTGTGTGAATGAAACAAAACACAACTCCAGGTATGTTTTTGATGCGTTAACAACATTATAACATGACTTAAAGCTCAAAAGAATCCATTTTACGTAATATAGGACCCTTAATCAACAAAATGGTGTATAGACGCTGTTTCTTCGCCTGTTAGCACTTAAGTGAAATAGTGGTAAACAGCGGTAAACACTTGGGTCCCATGATCTGTTCTCTACTTGCAAAGATAGTACACTTTTATCACGCAGTTGTGATTCTGAATCGACTGCAAGCTGTTTGTGGTTACAACTCTGCAGTGAAGGCATATGAACATCCTACACTTGGAGTCGTGTGTCATAACAGGAAATTATGTCACGAGGCTCAAAGGCCTAGCAGCAGCACAAAGTTGACTAAAGGTTTTCACAACACGCTGAACGCAGATATGCTTAAAGTGAATAATAAATATACAGGGTGTCCTTAAAGTCTCTTTACAGTTTAAGAAATGCACAACAAAGGCAGCTGAGCAGATATCTGAATCAGACGTGTTCTATTGTTCTCAGCGGTTTCAGGAAGTTATTGACCTCATTTAATCCACCTCTATATGGGCTCCATTAGTGGCACGAAGCGCATCTAAACGGGACTGGGTTTCTTGCCGTGTTCGCTGTAGCAGAGCCTCATCAGTGGTCTTGCCGTGTCGCTGTAGCAGAGCCTCATCAGTGGTTGCAATCGCATCTGTATCTTTTGCTTTAGTTCAGTAATGTCCCGTATCTTTGTTCGATAAACGACATCTTTAACATAACCTCGTAGAACCCGTGATACACACTGTGCCTTTTATCGTGGTACAGAAAAATAATACCAAGTTCCTCATTAATACAAAGAAAAAGTACCCACGATAAATAATGACCCCCCCCCCCCCAAAATGATCGTAAAAAATGGACGTATCTGTGCTTTACTTAAGTGCATTTTACAGTGGATACGTTTTACTTTTATTTCACTGCATTTCAGAGCAGTATTTGTACTTTCTGCTCCACTACACTTTTGAACGGCACTGAAAAATAAACAGTACTTTTTATATCTTTGTTCGATAAACGACATCTTTAACATAACCTCGTAGAACCCATGATACACACTGTGCCTTCTCTTGAGGAGGAGCCATTTCTTAGGGGTTCATTCGAAAGGACGCCTCTGTAATCAACTGAAATACAAAAACGCAATGCGATTAAAAACGTTTATAACCACTGAGTACAATAGAACGAATCTAATGAATATATCCCATCACTTGCCTTTATGCACAGCCTGTATATCTGTCTACTCTCTCGTGTCCTGCTTCAGCCAAACGTTCTCATTTAGGTCACCAGCCATTGATTGTTTGGGTGTTTCTTTATAACTGGCGTCTGCTCAGTTAGGGCTCCCTGAACCTGTTGAAGTAACGGTGGTGGTAGTAGGTCGTCGGTTTCCTTTTCTGATCCCGGCACAATGCTGTCGGCTTTGAGACTCAACACAGGAAATGGGCCACTGGATCATAACAGTTTAGTATGTAGACTCTGAACAGTTAACACCTGCATATCCTTTATAGAAGAATCGCTATCTTAACTCCTGTTTCCATGTACAGTATGAGCTTAAAGGGCCCGTATTACGCTATTTTCTGATTTGTAATAATGTTTCCTCGTCACAAACAAACCCGGAGTTGCGTTTTGTTTCATTCACACACGTTTAAAACACGCAAACCCTGCGTATTTAGCCTGAGTTCTTCTCTCAAACTGAAAACACCCAGTTCCACCTTGTGATGTCACGTGTAATACAGGAAGTGCTCAGCGTGCGTGCGTTTTTTAAACTCCATCCACCTTCACCGGAATCATTTGAATGAGCATTTCAGCCCTGGAATTGCCGATCTCTACTGAACAAAAGGTAAAAGGTAGATGTTGACTTGAAAACTACGGCTTTGTGACGTCACAAGGTGGAACAGAGCATTTTGAGGTTTGGAGATGTGGACAGACTAATAATAAAGTGTTACTCAAACATGTGTGAATGAAACAAAACACAACTCCAGGTGTGTTTTTGATGAGGTAACAACATTAGAACATGACTTAAAGCTCACAAGAGACAGTTTTGCGTAATATAGCACCTTTTAAGAACATAATTGCAGACGCAGACAGTTGTTGTGTGTTGAACGATGTTGTGCTGTGTGTTTCTTGGTTATACGTCTGCGTGAGTGCGGGGCAGGTGCCATGGCAACTGTTGATGTTTGTCATGGGGGCATTTTGAGGCTTCAGCTGGCCACACTTGACACAGTAACATATATAACTAGGCCTGTTACGAGAATACATTTTCAAGAATATATTGATATAGCGATGAAGAAACTATAGGCGATAAATGATAATATTGAAACTGAAATTGTTTTATACAGACACGGCAACCCTAAAGCAGGATTATCTAAAAATGTGTGTATTCTAAATGTACAATATTGTAAAAAAAACCCAACCAAAAACAAAAAAAATGTGTTGTTAATGAATAGCATAATGTTAGTTTGCAGCTGTAATGAGTCATAGAAGTTATTTGTTCAAACCTCTACAGCTCAAATCTTATTGTGGTACAGAAAAATAATACCAAGTTCCTCATTAATACAAAGAAAAAGTACCCACGATAAATAATGACCCCCCCAGAATGATCGTTCCATCTGTCATGTATTAAGCGATAAGCAGTGGTGGAAGGTAACAAAGTACAAGTAGTAAAGTACTGTACTTGAGTAACAATTTTAGATATCGTATGTACTTTAATTAAGTACATTTTACAGTGGGTACGTTTTACTTTTACTACACGACATTTGAGAGCAGTATCTGTACTTTCTACTCCACTACACTTTTGAACGGCCCTGAAAAGTAAACGGTACTTTTTATATTTGAGGGGTTATTTTTACCATATTCGTGGTAACATCCTGACTAAAGTTTTCGAGTTCAAGCTTCGGCTTTGAGCAAACAAAAATAAACACACAAAATTCATGAGAAAAGTTACGACATTGATTCGTAGCACTACTGTTGGGCTAAATATGTAGCATTTTTTTTATCAGTATCACTACATTTAACACTAAAAATGTACTTTAAGATTGAAAAGTTAAAGTATTTTGAAATGGGTACTTAAATACTTTTACTTAAGTAGATTTTTTCATGTGATAATTTTACTTGGGTAACTTTTTGCTTCTGTATCTGTACTTTTACTACAAAATTGTAATGTAATAAAAACATGTGATAATTTACTTGGGTAACTTTTTGCTTCTGTATCTGTACTTTTACTACAAAATTGTAATGTAATAAAAAAAAAAAAATACAAAAATGTACTACAAAACTGAGTACTTCATCCACCATTGATGAGAAGTCGATATAGTAATTATCATGACAGGCCTCCACATATAACACATTTTCAAAAGGTCAATTTTTACTATTACTTTAGTATCTAAGTGTCACTGTAGATCTTTATAAATCACTATCGTTTCTTTTTCTCGCTGGGCATTTGCTGATGTGGGAAACAAGTGGTGAGGCTGGTATGTTGAAACTACTGTCGTGATCCCGTCAACTGCGGAACAGCTGATGCCTGCTGTTCTCCGTCAGGCCGGGCGTGGCTTCAGCCCGGTTTAAAGGGGCAGATGGAGGTCAGGGAGCAAGATGGTGCTGTCCCCGTTTACATCTGCCTACAAAAGCTATGTACTGTATTTTCTGTAAGTCGCTCTGGAGTATAAGTCGCACCAGCCAAAAAAAATGCATAATAATGAAGAAAAAACATATATGAGTCGCACTGGACGATAAGCTGCATTTTTTGGGGAAATTTATTTTACAAAATCTGAGACCATAAACAGACATTTTATCTTTAAAGGCAAGTTATAATAATAACAATAAAATAGAGAACAGGCTGAATAGCAGCACATTACGCTAACGTAACACATTTATATTTATTCAGCTACAATGAAGCATAACAACGAACTGAACACGTGTCTGGTGTGTTAACGTAAGATATTAACAGTTAATCAGGCTAAAGTATAAAAAAACAAGCTAACAAGTTTCGAATCCACTGAATTCTTCATCCTTGGTGTCTGAACAACTCCGCCAACTCCGGAGGTAGATGTAGTGAGTGACCTCGCGTGGTTGTCAGTGTGACAATAACGAAGATGTGAAATCATATATTTTAATAATTTCACATATAAGTTGCATCTGAGTATCATCTGAGTCGCACCCCAGCCAAACTATGAAAAAAAGTGTGACTTATAGTCCGGAAAATATGATATATATGTCTGTCACTTTGTCTCACGCACCACAACATACAAGAGGCAGGCTTGTTGTATTGTGACTTTAATGTCTTTCTTATTCTGTAAAGCACTTTGAATTACTTTGTGTACGCATATGTTATAAAAATAAACCTTGCCATGCCTTTATTATTTCAATTTCATCTTTTTAAACATGAGCGAATGGTTTAATGAAGTGGTCGTAAACAAA
>KN486560.1:110191-145268 GCA_000787095.1 Periophthalmodon schlosseri
CATTGTTTGTTTTTGTTTGACTTTTCTTAAATTTTCAATGCGTTTTTTCTTTCAGATTTTGACATGAAGAAAGAGATAGATGTTCTGATATCCGAGGAACGTGCTGAAATCATCAATAAGTATGACAAGGTATTTCCTGTTGCCATGTTTTCTAAAAGCACTTCACATTGTACAGCCAAATATTATTTTTTTTGTGATATGGCGTGGTCATGTTTCAGGGCAGGCAAGAGGGCGTCGATATTGACCCTTGGGAGGATGCGGACTACAGCATCTATAAGGTCACAGATCGATTTGGATTCCTACAGTGAGTGGGATTCTTAAAATATACATTCACGACGACTCAGAGCATAGTTCCTCTTTCTGTGCTTTGTTTTCTCCTTAATGCTTTAAATAGACTTATATTTAAACTATTGTAACATCTTTTTATTTCTCATTTATTCTCCAGTGAGAAGGAACTCCCAACTCCAAGTGCACTTGAAGAGAAGGTAAACCAGCTTTTCTTTAGAAATGTTGCGTTTCCTTATATCGGCTACCATATTTTCCGGACTATAAGCCGCACTTTTTTCCATAGTTTGGCCGGGGGTGCGACTTATACTCAGATGCGATTTATATGTGAAATATATGTTTTTTTTCTTCATTATTATGCATTTTTTTGGCTGCTGCGACTTATACTCCAGTGCGACTTATACTCCGGAAAATACGGTAGTTTATTTCCAAGGAATAACTGCTTAATAATTAGCCATTTTAAATTTCTTCTAGCAAAAGCAACAAGAAATTGAGCGAGTGGAGAAATGGCTGAAGATGGTGAAGAAATGGGACAAGTACAAAAACAGTGAAAAGGTGCGGAACAATCTGTCTGTGTTTGTTACCTCCAGTACTGCAGTAGCTATACACTTAAAGTAAAAGCGATCTCATTTAATATTTATCTTCACATATGTCTCTCCTTTGTGTTGAAGCTGGTGAAGAGGGTGTACAAAGGCATCCCTCTCCAGCTCCGAGGTCAAGCCTGGGCTCTGCTTTTGGATTTGGAGAAAGTAAAACAGGACAACGAGGGAAAGTATGAGGTAAAGGAGCAACCATGTTATTAAAAGTACTTCTGTTCTTTTGTACTACTTGTTTTGTATTCTGTGGTTATTTTTTTCTCTCTCTTTTCTTTACAGAAAATGAAAATACAGGCTCGTAACTTCTCCACAGAGATCAAGCAGATTGACTTGGATGTCAATAGAACCTTCAGGAACCACATTATGTTCATGGATCGTTTTGGAGTCAAGTATGTATTGGGACTGAAGTATTCACTTAGGCCTGTCACGGTAACAAAATTTGAATTTCTATATATCGCTGAAGTAAATATAGGCGATAAATGATAATATTGAAACTAATTTATGGCACTGACACACACCAAGAGCAGATTTAAACCACAAAAACTATTTTTTTATGGCCATGACACACACCAAGAGCAGATTTAAACCACAAAAACTATTTTAAATCTACAATATTGTTAAAAAAAAATCATGAGCTGCAATAAATAAACAGCAGAATGAAACACTTGTACTTAGTTTGCATCTGTAGTGAGTCATACAAGTTATTTAGTCTTCTTCTTTTCTATATTTATACAGGGGAACCCAAAGAGATCACTTAGACTCTCTTTTTCATGGGCGCCGTGTTTAAAATACAATAAAGCAGAAAAACAAACAAAACAAACAGGTATAAAAGTCCATATAAAACATTAAAAACAGGAGCAAGTCTGTGTATAAAAGTTCGTTACCAGATTATTAAATTGCGATTGTGTCACCAACGTATCCAGTTTTGCTTTTCCTTGGAGCGTGTTCCATTTTTGTGAAGCAAAACAGTTAAAATCCTCTTTCCCGTCTCAGTTTTGGTGCGGCTCGTCCTCAGCCTTGTGCGGTCATATGATCTGGTGATTCAACCTTTTTATTGCTTAAATCTGCTCATACAGCCAAAAAATAACCCAAAATTTCCCAGTAGTGCAAAGAAACTGTACACACGAGAAATACTGACCCCCAAAAAAATATTGTTCCAACTTTTATGTATTGGACGATAAGTCGGTTTAATAGTTATGGTGACAGGCCTAAAGTCGCACGTGTAAAATGGTATTTGTGTACTTTAGTTTTAGTCCAAGTTATCTTATTTGTGTATTTAAACCCACATCACTTCCAGCCAATCCCCTCCTTCCAAAATACTTCCCAACAGGCCTTGCTGTTTTTGAGACTGACCTTTTTTGGAGTCTTTTGTTAATTGTTCAGATACATGATTGGTCCTTGCATGTTCTTTGTATGTGACCCCAGGTTTCATGTCTTGGTGCGCACACACACACACACACACACACGCTCACACCAGCAAAGCGGTGGTTGACTCTAAGTTTTATTAGTCTTCCTGTCAGCGCACAAAGCCCCACAGGAAATGGCATTTATACAGAAGGGCTCACCAACAATAAGGGTATGTACGAGTGGTGCATCACTGTCCAAATATACTCATAGCATCTTCCATGTACACGACCAGTCAAAAGTTTGGACACACCATTATTATTCAGTGCTTTTTTACTTAATTTTTACTACTTTCTACATTTTATATACATACGCAAGACATCAGATACATGAAGTAAGATATGTGGAATTATATATACATTAAAATATATATATATTTAAATCCTCAAAGTCACCACCCTTTACTTTGTTGAAAAATGTTTAGTAGAGTTATTTAACTTTTTTTCTTTACTACACAAGTCCATATATCTTGCTTCATATATTTGTTGTCTTCTGTGTGTATATAACCTGTAGAAAGTAGTAAAAATAAAGGAAAAAAGAAGGGATGAGATGAGATGATGTGTCCAAACTGTCGACTGCTAGTGTATATTTAAGCAATGCAAGTCAAAAGTTTGGACACATCCTCTCATTCAGTGTTTTTTTTTTCTTAATTTTTACTACTTTCTATATTTTAGATACACACAGAAGACATCAAATATATGAAGCAAGATATATGGACTTATGTAGTAAAGGAAAAAAGTTGAATTACTCTACTAAATATATTTTTTTATATTCAAATCCTTAAAGTAGCCGCCCTTTGCTTTGTCGAAAAATATTTAGTTGATTTATTTAACTTTTTAAATTTTTGCTACATAATTCCATATATTTTTATATCTTTACATATATTTGATGTCTTCTGTGTGTATATAACATGTAAAAAATAGTAAAAATAAAGAAAAAAAAAACAGAATGAGAGGGTGTGTCCAAACTTTTGACTGCTAGTATAAATCAAAAGTGCCTCTATACGCAAAAAGTTGGCTGACGTGTCATAAATACGTTTCTGTAACTTGCTTGTCCAACCAAAACACTCAATATGTGACAAAATAGTGTCCTTTTTTTCTTATGTCATACATACTTCCCATTTCATTCAAAGTATGTGTTAACGTATACAATATCTGGACTGTTTATGTACAGGAAATTAATATTGAAGGTCATTCGTTTTAAGGAAACCAAACACTGAAGCGAAAATCAAGGCTGATCCAAACGAGCAAACAGTCATGATAAATTCGTAATATCTCCCAGCCCTACTTCCTTTTAATTCAAACCCAGCTTGTGCACAGACCAAAGCAGTTCTCCATCCTCTCGCTGCCCACTCCTTCCCCTGCACAGCTGTCACACACGCACTCACTGACAGCTATTTTAAAGTTGTTTTTCCTGTGTCTGTAATTCTTGTGTCTATGGCGGGGAAGGCCTGCAGGGGGCACATCCTTTTTGGCGACACATTATTCGTTTAATGCGCTTCCCTTCTTCCCATATGTATGCAGAAACATTAGCTTCCCCGCTATCACTGTCTCAAAGTTTTCAGTCAACAAAGCCATACAAAGCCTCACGGCATCTGGCGAAAACTGAATTCGAGTGTTAGACCAGTAGTTTCAACATGCAGCATATGGAGAATTTGAACTATGTAATCGTCTAATTCATCTGTTTTTTTTGTTCATTTATTTTAACAGAAACTTTTTTCAGACCAAGGTTCAGTTTGTTTTCATACTTTCATAGTTTCGATTGCCGTCAGTGGTCACGTGATGTTGCTGTGACGTGTCCGGTCGGCTGATTTAAACAGGTTTTGGCGCTGTCTTCCTACCGGTGGAGGCAGGACGACAGCGCCATCTGCAGTCCGACTTCTTCAGGACGGTATCTCAGGCGTGTGAGAGTAAAAAGGCCCCTCGTCCCGGTTTATGGGACTGAGGAAGACGCTAGTGAGCAGTTTAAACTGTCAGGTGTGAAAACAAACTAAAACTTGGTCTTGGAAAAAGAATCTACTAAAATAAAACAAAAAAGAACTATGTAATATTTACTTGTACAATATTTCACATTTAATGCTACTTACTGTTGTTAATAAAAAATCTGGAAAAATCTGGAAAAATCTGGTTCAGTTTCACGAAATCCACATCACAAGTAAAGAAATTGTCCTCCATCTTTTGTTTTACATTTTAATTTATCAGCAAGTACTTTACATTTTCAAATCACAATGATAATTTTACCTTATTCAACTGTAGTATTCAAGTCAAGTCAAAAGTATTTATAAAGCACATTTAAAAACACCCACAGCTGCCCAAAGTGCTGTACAAAGGCGATATAAAGTGCTCTCTTCTGAAACAAAACATGCAAAAACATAATAAAACAATACAATACAAATGTCCCGCTCAGCTCTTGTTCAAATCCAGTCCAGACAAATGAGTTTTCAACAAAGATTTTAAAATATTTAAAGGTTGGGCTGTTCTAATACCCAAAGGAAGACTATTCCAGAGTCTGGGACCAGCTACAGAAACAGCCCGGTCCCCGCTAGTTTTTAGCCCGGGACATTGGAACATCCAAAATCATCTGGTCTGCGGATGTCAAAGTTCTACTGGGGACGTGGGCAGACAGAAGCTCAGAGAGACAGGGAGGGGAGGGAGGCCAACCATAGACTGTGTATATAAATGGACATGGCTAACCTGCCGCCGCCGCGTCCCAAATAGGAAGTGAGCATGGGCGCACTTCCGGCTCCATTGACTCTGGCGCCAATTCACTTTACATTAGAAAACTGTGGCCCCTCTCTCTGCAACTGCTGCTGTCAGACTCATCATTTTGGTCTTAAAATGTTCGTATTAACCCGCTCTACATGATCCTGGTGTTTTTATTTCGCTATTGTGTCCGTAACTCAAGATATGAACATTAATAAGTGACAAATCAGGCGCCTTCTTCCCCGGAGGTCGCTCCCAATAGCGTTGGCAACAGGTTTGATTGACAGAGTTGCTAAATACCCGCTCCCAGCTAAACCCAGCGGTTCGGCGTGAAGGGGCGTTACCTTCAACAGCCTCGCTCCAGATTGGCTCTTTGGTTGCTATGATACTCACGGTCGGAACTCCAAATTGGCCCCTATAACCGCTCCAGCCTCGATGAGCTTCGTTTGACCGGAGCCGGACGCTACGGGTGACGTCACACTCGCGTTTAAAAACCATCAACGGAATCTTAAAATCACACAGTAATTCAACAGTATTTCAAAAGTGAGTGCCTCAGGGGTAAAGCATAAGTGGAGAATAGTGTGACAAAATCAGGTGCTCATCAAGGATCCACTGGGAATATAGACAGCAAAAAGGAGACCGCTGATCCAAGGCGCTCTGCTCTAAGTAAAACTCCTTTATTATGTAGTATTCAACAGTGAACACGGGGCCTAGGAAGTCATGTTTTTAATCTGATATGTTTTTGCTCTGAACAGCTCTTTTAAATGATCCTTGTTTTCTGTTCCCCTTCCAGGCAGCAGGCCTTGTTTCACGTCCTAGCAGCCTACTCGGTCTACAACACGGTATGTTTGAGTGTGTGTGCGTTTCAGAGTGTGTCTGTTACATAATGTGGAGGAGTCTGGAGCACGTACAGTGTTGGGTGGCTAAATACTGAAGAATAGACCGAGCGCTCAAAACCCATCTGTTTAGGAGATAATTAATTCATGAGAAATCGTTCAACTTACAACGCACGAGCCCAGTTTCGGAGTCGTTATCTCCGCTCTCCAAAGACGCATTTAACCTGTATGTGGTGTTCGTTTCGTTGCCGCACCAGAGGGACCCAGACCATCAGAGCAGCTTCAATGCTCTTTGCAAACTTATGATTAAATAAAATGTAAAATTTCTTTCGCCCTCTTGTAAAGACATTCAAGATTCATACTCATACCTCCACCTGTTTTTGTGTGTTAAATGGACTCGCTCACTTATTTTTTTTTCATTTGTTTTGTTTTTTGTTTGGATTTTTTTGGATTTTAACAGGGCGCTCATGAAAAGGAGAGTCTGTGTCCTCTCATTGGGCTCTCCCTGTAAAAATAAAGATAAATAAAAGTGAATATATGATTTTTATATATGTATTTTTGGAAGTAATAGTTATTTTGAGCCATTATAAAGAACAGAATTTTAAAATGTACCATCTAACTAACTAACTGCATATGTTTTTTAGTGGTTATTCAGGAACTAAAATTAGTTAATGTCAAAACTCACTCAAGGGTGTGCTAACATTGAGTAATGAGAGCATGGGGGCTGAGCAAATTTAGACCTGGAATAGTCTGGAATAGCTTTTTTTTTCTCTTTGGCGATACTAGAGCCTGTAGATGCATATGTGAATCCAAGACGCAGACCAAACAACCTAAACTAAAACTAAACAGACCATTCCTTCCCTTTCCAAATGTTTAAAATGCTTCTGGAGGGAACCGTTTGCACTTTGCTCGACTACCTTTCCCCTCACGCTAAGTCACAGCTATTATGCGCAGGGAATGCTGACTCTGCTGTCCAAATACAAATGTGTTGTTTTTATGGGCTTTATGGTCGGACAGTTCCTGTGCGGAGGTGCCGGAGCCAAAGGAAAGGGGCATGTGCCGTTCCCGTTTTTCCCTTTTCCTCTGGTCTCCCGCGTCACTCAGCAGAAAGTGGGTCAGTGGAGGAGAGTGCCAGCGCTGAGAGTAGGGGGTAGGGGGGCAAGAGTGGAACGTGCATTTGCCTATAGGATGGCAGCGCGAACGTCTAGACTATGTAGGTTGACCTCAATACAACCCTTTTGAACGTACGATTCCCTGGGATGGAAAATGTCCCACGTTGCTACGCTCTAACTTGGCTCTAATATAGACAAATAGCTAATATGTGTCTGCTTTTGTAAATAGTGTTCTTGCAAAGAGTGACTTGTTTGGACTAAACCGTTGGATCGTAGTTGTAACGGAGGAGGTTACGGTAAATATTTGAACAACCCCAGATAAAACTGTTTATGATTAGTGTCGAGGGACGCTTGGCTTTACCTATGTGCAGTTTCGGCCGGTCGCTTCCTCACCGCAGACTTTCAGGTGCGCTCCTCTGCTCAGCTCACACGCACGTTAAGACTAAATTATAAATAATTTCTCCTATGGCTGCGCACAGTCGGTTCTGACCGTTTTCGCGCTCTGTCTCCTTCCCCCAGGAGGTGAGCTACTGCCAAGGCATGAGTCAGATTGCGGCCATCTTGCTCATGTACCTGAATGAGGAGGATGCTTTCTGGGCTCTGTCTCAGCTCCTCACGAACAGCAAACACGCCATGCACGGTGAGTAGGGCTGAGAACTAAAGTGGATATACAGCCACTGATCAATATTTAAACTGGTAGTATTAAAAAAAATATTAATTTAACAATACAAAAAAAAATCTGAAATGGTTTATAGAACGGCCTTGGTCAGAACTAGCATAAAACCACATGGTGATATTAAAGACGGTGCATTTTTTGTGTTAAAAATGACCTTCTGTTGTATCTTTTGTCATTACCGTTACCTAGGCCTGTCACGATAACGTATTTTGAAGCACGATATTACTACAGAGAAATACTGCGATAAACGATAGTATTGAAACTACCGGTACTGTATTTTCCGGACTATAAGTCGCACTTTTTTTCATAGTTTGGCCGGGGGTGCGACTTATACCCAGATGCGATTTTTATGTGAAATATGTTTTTTTCTTCATTATTATGCATTTTTTGGCTGGTGTGACTTATACTCCAGTGCGACTTATACTCCGGAAAATACGGAGTACTTCATACCGCAGACACAAAGAGGGATAGACCATATCATTCAAAACGCCTGAGATGTAATAAATAAACAGCAGAATGAGCCAATATTTAGCCCTAGAAGTTAGTTATTTAACCCCCTACAGCTCAGATCTTATTGTGTTCCAACAAAATACTCAAAAACAGAATGTGCACATGATAAATATAGAGACCTAAAATATATTGTTACAGGTTTCATGTACTGAAAGATAAGTTTATATAGTAATTATCATGGCAGGCCTACTTTTATCAAAGTGTCAGTATCAACCTTTTTGCTTTGTGTCATGTCAGTACTAAAATATCTTGATTCCAATATGTGGTTATCATCACTAATGAGTAATTGGTGCTAGAATATTCAGTCGAACTTTTTTAAAAGCTATGAAATGCTCCAAACAAGAGTATAAAGTGATATTTCTGCACGTTTATATTTATTTTTAGTACGATTGTTTAGCAGTAGCTCAGTTGGTCAGTGTTCGTCCACTGATCTGAAGGTTGGCGGTTCGAATCCCGCTGTCGACATAAACATCATTGGTTGGCGGTGCAATTCTAGCTCCCACTGATGAATGCTGTCGTTGTGTCCTTGGGCAAGACACTTAACCCACCTCGCCCCCAGTTTCTGCGTACACTTGTGTAAAGCGCTTGAGTGACTTGAAGGTGGAAAAGCATTATATAAACCATATATAACCATTTACTATACGGGTTTAACTTTTACAGGCACATTTTAGCACTTTTCAGATCGATAGCCTTCATTTTATCTGATTATCGTCATGGGGATAGTAAAAAAAAAAAAAAAGCACAATTTGTACACAAAGTAATTCAAAGTGCTTTACAGAATATTAAAGACATTAAAATCACAATACAACAAATCAAAACATAAATAATCATCATAAAATTAACATTAAAAGAGTATGCCTTATATATGGTTTATTTCTTCATTTTTAATACTACATTTCGTCACATTTTAGGTCATAGTTTAAAACCTGCATAACAAATGTTCTATTGTACAAGGCTAAGCAAACTTTTTTTTTTTTTTTTCTGGGGAAATACCGTCTCTAACTTGTGAACGTTATGGCTCCATCTAGGATTCTTCATTCCGGGATTTCCTAAGCTTCAACGTTTCCAAGCCCACCATGAACTCATCCTCTCCAAAATGCTGCCTAAGCTAAAGAAGCACCTGGTGAGTTACGACGCCGCTGTGAAAATAGAAGTAGGAGTAGAAAGGAGGTTTGCTGCTGCCCTGTGTCTAAGGCCGGAATAAATTAAAAGACCCATTTTACACTATTTTCTGATCTATTTTAGAATGTTTCCTCATCAAAAACAGACCTGGAGTTGTGTTTTGTTTCATTCACCACTGTTTAACACACAAACCCTGCATATTTAAGCTGAGTTCTTCTCTCAAACTGTCATGATGATACAGGAAGTGCTCCACTGTGTTTTTAAACTCCACACACCTTCACTAGAATCATTTGGATAATTTCAACTCTGGAATTGACAATCTCTACTGAGCTAAAGGTAAAAAGATAGCTGTTAATGATAAAGTATTACTCAAACATGTGTAAATGAAACAAAACGCAACTCCGGGTATGTTTTTTGAGGAGGTAACTACATTATAACGTGGCTTAAATCTCACAAGAATCCATTTTGCGTAATATATGACCTATACGCCGGGTCAGTAATTATCTGATTAATGCTCAAAGCTACACATGGCTAGTTTCCTATCTCTAAGAAGCAAGGAGCGCGAAGAGAGAAGAGATTACGAGGAGTGACTTCCCTTAGAGACCGATTTCTCATTTGCTTCTGGCCCGTAGGATAAAGAGCAGATGACAACTGGGATTTACACCACCAAATGGTTTCTACAGTGCTTCATTGACAGAGTGAGTATTTCGATTGCGCCCAGCTGTTTACAGTGCTCCACATCTGCATTGCTCATTTATACCACGGCCCCCCTGATGCTGGAATCTGAAATGCATCTGTTTTGTGTTTGATCGTCTTGCATAACAGAGCCCTTTTACCCTCACTCTGCGACTCTGGGACATCTACATATTGGAGGGGGATAAGTTGCTCACTGCCATGGCTTATACTGCTCTGAAGTTGCACAAAAGTGAGTAAATCGACGGGACACCTGTCATGATAAACACTACATCAACTTATCGTTCAGTACATGACAGACAGAACAATCATTTTTAGGGTCAGGATATATCATGTGTACATTTTCTTCGCTCTGCTGGGACGTTTTTGGTTATTTTCTGGTTATAGGATAAGATTTTAGCTGTAAAAGGTTGAATTAATAACTTCTGTGACTCATTACAGATGCGACTAAAGTGTTTCATTCTGCTGTTTATTTATTGCAGCTTGTGTTTTTTTTAACAGTATTGTAGATTTGTGGTTTAAATCTGCTCTTGGGTTTTGGTGTCAGCGGCATAAATTAGTGATGCGACGTTCATGAACGAGTCGGCTCTTTTGAACGATTCCTTAATGTGAACGGTTGGATCCGGATCTCATTTTTCAAAGAGCGGAATCTTTTTCTTTCTAATTTGTATGCATTTTTACACTGATTAACACTGAACCGACACAAGAATCAGCACAGAAGCAGAGCAGAACGAAACAAGGAGAGATTTATGCACAAAAAAGATATTTGGTATCATATTAACAGTTACTTTTAAAATTATTATTATTGTTTTATTTCGATTATGCATAATTTGAAAGGTTAAACACAGTCCCACGCTCAGTTTGAACCACTTTAAACACATTCAAGCTTTGGTTGTTTCTCGCTGTGATTACTTTGTTGTTAAAATGAGTTCTCACTTTAGCTTCTATCATATAAACAAATAGCAAAAGAGGAAGTTTAAATCTGTCAACTGGACAAATTGTTGTAGGAGTGAAGACGTTTCGCTGCTCACCCGAGCCGCTTCTTCAGTTCTGGTCAGATCACTGCTGGACACTGCCAGAACTGAAGAAGCGGACCTGGACGACTGAGGGACACACATACGTCTGTTATTAATGTTCATTTCTTGATTTACAGACACAATAGCGAAATAAAAAAACACTGAGAGCGGGTTAATACGAAAGTTTTTCAGTTCAGAACTGAATAAGCAAATTTGTCCAGTTGACAGATTTAAACTTCGTCTTTTGCTCTGGATCAGACCTGGATGACTGAGGGACTACACAGACATATAAATAAATAGTAAAAGTCTTCAGTCCAGTCCAGTCTTCTGAACGTCTCTTTGAAATGAATGGATCCAAAAGATTCTGATCCCATACAAGAGCCGAAAGTCCCATCACTAGCATAAATTAGTTTCAGTATTATCGTTTATCGTCTGTATTTACTTCAGCAGCATGGCGTTATTTCCCTGAGTCACTGAAGCTGGTTCATGCCCAGCTGCACCAGAGCTTGCTGTTGCTATAGCGCAGGGTGTAACTGCCTGAATTACATGGCTCGCTTCTTCGCGGTTGGCTGCCTCCTAACTGGCTTACATAATGAAAGTGGTCCGTTGCTGTGTAGAAGAATAAAGCCCGACTTTCCATTGGGCACTTGAACCATAAGCTTATCTTATTGGTTAAAATTCTCCCTATATAATTCTCTGATGGCACGTTTATGTTAAGTTGACTAAGCAAAACGTTGCCCACTGAAGTGTAGTACAGATCCCCAAACAATGGTCCACATTGATTTTAAAGATTCACATCCCCTGAGGTTAAATGACCTATGACCTTATAGATTAACCCATCATTGCCTCTCAGATAACATGTGCATATTGTTTGCTCATCAGAGCGTCTCCAGAAGCTTCCGTTGGAGGATCTGAGGGAATTCCTTCAAGAAGAACTGTCGGTTTCTTTCTTTTTACCCGACGATGTGGTGGTTGAACAGTTACAAGGGGCTATGTCTGAGCTGCGGAGTAAAAAGTTGGACCAGCCTCCTCCAGGTGCAGTTTTCTACTTGTACCCAAATGATTGTGTGGACACTTAGAGTATACAGCCATAGGTGAAAACATTTTCTTAAGAAGCACTTACAAATAGTTTTTTGGCCAAATTGCGTTTTCTGTCTCATTCTACACTCCAGACCCTGCTGCATCTGTAAGTGTCATTGGCTCCGTCCTCGGCCAATCAAAGATTTTTACAGCTACAAAACACAAATTGTCCGAGTCACTTTATTGAAATAGGCAGTTTGTTATTGTATTTTCCCGAAAACATGACCTTGAAACATGACTCGGACAATTATGCTCTGAAGGTAAATGTGTTACAATGAAATATATTGGAGGATTTATTAAAAACTAAACTATGCCACACCTTTTATCTAAACGACTGTGCCCTTATTCCACTATTTTCTGATTTATGTTATAATGCTGTTTCCTCATTAAAAACAGACCTGGAGTTGTGTTTTGTTTCATTCACACATGTTTAACACACAAAACCCTTCATATTTAGGCCAAGTTCTTCTCTCAAACGGAAAACACTGTTCCACCTTGTGATGTCATGTGGTGATACAGGAAGTGCTCCACCGTGTTACAATTTCAGACCCAGAATTACTAATCTCTACTGAACTAAGGGTCAAAGGCAGCTATTAACTTGAAAACTACCGCTTCATGACATCACCAGGTGGAACAGAGCATTCTGAGCTTTGGAGATGTAGACAGACTAATAATAAAATGTTACTCAAACATGTGTGAATGAAACAAAACACAACTCCAGGTGTGTTTTAGATGCGGTAACAACATTATAACATGGCTTATACCTCACAAGAATCCATTCTGTGTAATATAGGACCTTTTTAAACATTTTCTCAATCTTACAGCTGAAAATTCCTTTGTATATTTTGGCTAATGCATTCCTACTCTGCATTTCCTTATTTAGCAAAGTCAGATGAGCTGCCAAGAAAACCGCTGGGTCAAGAGAGACCAGTTCCCAACCATCCCGACTCGCCTCTCGAGGTCAAAATCAGTTTGCAAGAGCAGAGCCACTCCAGCACAATACCACAGCAAATTAACATTACTTTACACCCAACGTCTTCTCCTGTGGAACCCAATGACAGCGGAAGCACCACTCCCTTCTTGCCTTCTCCAGACTCTGTTGTAGAGCACACTGAAAGCTCAGAGCACTCTCCTGCTGCAAAGCCCTGCAGAGCTCCGCCATTACCGCCAAAACAAGAAAAACCTTCAGCCAATGCGGTAGAAATGGTTAGAAGCTCAGATCTAGAGGAGAGCCAGCAGCAACAGAGCAGCCAACCTGGACATAAGGAACTTCAGGAGGAGTCTGTGGAGTGGCCTCCTCCTTACGAGCCCCCCTCCTTGGACAGTATCCCCGTCCAACCTGACGTAATGGACCTACCAGAACTACCACCTCCACCTTTTTGCTACACGGAGGACACTCAAAAGCCAGATATGAGTACTTCGCCACGGACTCCAGCAAAGCCTAAAATTGGCCCAAAACCAATCACATCCCTTGACATCCTACAGAAAAAACCTTCTCCAACTCGTGTCTTCACAAGTTCCTCGGCATCATCTTCTCCACGAGTTCCTCCGAAGCCAACCAAATTCCCGGTTTCCCTCTACGTTCCAGTTCATGCGGGAGACAGGCGGCCTTCCAATACCTCCCAGTATGACAATCTTTCCGAAGGGGACGACGATGACCGTTACATAGACAGGCTGTTGGCAACTACTCCAGAGGAATCACCCAAGGCTCTTAATGCCTTCAACAAAGACTATGACCCCATCAACTATTCTGTCTCTCCGCCTCCTATGTTCATCCCACCTTCTCCGAGCCCCCCATCGTTTCGTTCTATGTCCCAAGAGCCGCTGTGTGAGGCGGACGAGCGGTGGGCAGAGGATCCGACGATCGTGGCCCCTCCTCTTTCAACCTTTGCTGACAGAGTGACGCCTTTTCAGAGTGGCGGACATAGCTGTTCGGACATTCACAGAGCGGCCTCGCCAAACTACTCCAAAGCTTTCTCCAGGGGACCCAGGGGCCATTCCGCCTTCCCCGCACCCCTCCTCTACACCGGGTCCCCGCCAAGAGCCACTGGCCAGGCCTCCGTTGGGGTGCCACTGGTCAGATCCAACCCAGACTTTTGCCGGATGCCTCCAGGTGGCCAGCAACTACCCAAATCAGTGACTTTTGGATAATGCATAATTGGCAGAGACGGACTGAAGTATTTTTGCTGCCGTTTGAAAGGTTTGGCCAGTATTTCCAAACAAAAAAAACGACTTGTGTGTGCATGTGTATGAGAAACCTTTAACTAATGTGTAAATACACCCAGATCATATTTCAAGGGCTTGGAATTTAAAAGGGGGCTAGCATTTCACTTTACATTTTAAACTGGCATTTTTTTTTTTTTTTTTTTGGATCTTCTGTAAACTATGTTGAAATACATTGGAAATCTCAATTTTCACAAAACAGTTATGGCAAAAACTGCAAATTGTTTACACATTTACACAGAAATTTGCTAAAAATGTGCCCCCTCCCTCTCTTCCCAACACATTTTAATGGATTCTACGGCCAATCGATGCACGTTACTTCCTAAATGCACTGAAATCCTTTTAAATTAGATAAGATTTTGTCGTTGGCATTATTTTGGCTGTAGTTAAAACTGTTACTGACGTTAATAAGGCACATGTGCGGCCATTTTTTAATTCAGGTTTGGTTAAAATAGCTTATTTTCTAGTCATAGCCATAGTACAGTCAAGCTAAACTGAAAGTAGCAGCATAAGGGCTTTTAAGATGGTTGTCAACTTCCTTTAAGCGCCCAAAACCTAAACATTCTACTGGTGCTATAAACTGTGAGCGTCCTCATGGTCTATGTATGTTTGTGTTACTGCCTGATCACACCAAAGTAGGATTTATTTAAAAAAAAAACAAAACAGATTTAAACAAGAGGACATGGTGCAATACGTTAAAGCTGAAGTGAAAATTCAATTGGAAGTTACTGACATGAATGTAGTTTCACTCTTAATCGTGTTAAAAGAAGAATTGTTTGAATTATAGCTTGAGTAATACCGCCCTCTTGTGGTCAAAAGTCATTCTAACTCTTCTAAAGCCAAAGCATGTCTCTAAACATAAGCCATATTTAACTTGTTTGTTTTAGAGGACCTTTAACAGGGCGCTGGTGTAATTTCTTGTGTACATACCGTATTTATTTCAGTTAATTATTTGTCTGTAAGTGCGTCCATGTTATCCGCCCTTGGTCCTAACCTTTTTGACACAGTGACCTTTGACACGGTTAATACACACGACTGAATGACTCATTTTTGAATTACAGATGCGTTTTTATTGCGTCCAAGTTCATTGGTTCAATTTATACATTCGATTCTGAATATTCTGTTGTGAATTTGTGATCTGAAGGATAAGATCGTATGCTATATATTTGCAGCAGCCACCTCCTGTATGTGAGGTTTATAAAGAATTCAAACTTCTCTCTCTGCCGTTTTTCTTTTATAAGACGATCCTGAAGTGTTTTATTCTTTCATTGCACCACCCCATTTTCTTCCATGGCATATCTGGATTACTTAAGGCATTTATCTTGCGTATTTAACTTATACGTACAGTATAGAGAAGCTAGTTCCATTAAGAACATTGTTAATAATAAATAATATCACAACCACAGCCCAACATCCTGAATCCTGCCTTCTGATTTCCCAAGATAAACTATGTTAGTATTGCTTAGGGATATGACACACACATAAGAATAAAGCTTTTCAATATATATGCAGCATTACAATAACATTCTGAGGTCAAAGGTCATTCAGTTTATAAATTATGACTTTTCAGGAATCGGATGTAAACTCATTAGTGCAAGCCACAAACAATTCAGTTCAGTTCATAAACCAACCACTGTCCATTGCCTCTAGGACCGAGAACTACTTTTTTTTTTTACAGCTCATATCTGAATTTGGCCCATGAGGTTTGCGAGAGAGGAAACGCTGCCCCTCAATTTGGAGTCCTCCTCTTCTCCTAGTGACACTCCCGCGAGACGTGTTGACCCATTTGCACCCAAAACGCAGGGCAAACTCAGGAAGACTTCTGAAGCAATGCCGCCCCATCCCTATAATTCAGAGAACGCGTAGAACACACAGGTAAAGCGTGTTAGGTTCTACTATTTTAGAGCGATGATGATGGCGATGATAATTACCTGGGCTAGAGTGGACACGGAGTGGGCCTTCATCTGATCGGTCAAAAGGCTGTTTGTGATGTCAGCAATGGACAGCCCCACAGACCACGAGCGTTGACCTTTATTGATCATTTCAAAGCCTCTATAATGTCAGTGTTAAACAAATGCACTGGTTACACTCACACATGTGGTTTGTGAATAATACTGTATGTCAGGGGCGGCGCCAGATATTTTTGGTTGGAGGAGCTATGAGTTAACATGTCTGTGTCTAATCCCTCAGTCGTCCAGGTCTGATCCATAGTAAAAGCCACTTTTTGTCCAGTTGACAGATTTAACTTTGGCTTTTACTATGAGTTAACGTGTTTATTTAGTCTTATATGGACGCGAGCGCACCTCCTCCCTCTACCATGTTTGCGTCGCTGTTTTGAACAAGTTTAAATGTAGTTGGCCCCTATAATGATTTATGAAAGCTAATATGGATTTTTTTATTTTTTATTATAGTCTTATTTTGAAGACTGTTTGGTTGCCATTTGCCCGATTTTCTTGACTAAAAAAAGTTTGGGGGAGCTATGGGGGTGCATTGGCCATTCTAGGGGAGGCCAGCGCCCCCTCAAGCCCCTTCCCTGGCGCCGCCCCTGCTGTTTGTTAATAAGGTTTATTTATAAACTCGTTTACCTGTCTAACAAAGGCTTGGTAGCACTAGAAGCAGGTGCGATTTCTGGCCTTGTGGTGGAGTTCAGGCCGGTATTACTCAAAACAGGAACTGTAGAGTGATGAGTGTATTATTTTAAACAACATTACATAAACATGAGCAGTTATAGCAAATAAATATAACTGATGGATAAACCTTTGTTGTCCGAAAGCTCTCCTATGACCCATGCTTGTTTGTGAGTGTTGAGGTTGATGTCTAAAACGCGGCTGAGTCTCTCCGAGTCCAAGTTGCACCCAGCGCCGATCACTCTTGTTGGTGGAAAGCCACTTTGTCTCCAAGCAACATGAGTCATTACGTCCACTGAGGAACAAGAAGTTAGGAATGTCAGCAGTAATTACGCCATAATACTTTCACCAAAAACACTGGGTTTGTGCTCACCAAAAATCTGACCGTTAAAGTTAGCCCTTATATTATGCTATTTTCTGACCTATGTTATAATGTTGTTTCCTCATTAAAAACAGACCTGGAGTTGTGTTTTGTTTCATTCACACATGTTTAACAAACAAACCCTGCATATTTAGGCTGAGTTATTCTCAAACAGAAAACACTCTGTTCCACCTTGTGATGTCATGTGGTAATACAGGAAGTGCTCCACTGTGTTTTTAAACTCCACCTTCACTAGAATCATTTGGATAATTTCAGATCTGGAATTGTCAATCTCTACTGAACTAAAGGTAAAAGGAGCTGTTAACTTAAAAACTACCGCTTCATGACGTCACAAGGTGGAACAGAGCATTTTGAGCTTTGGAGATGTAGACAGACGAATAATAAAGTGTTACTCAAACATGTGTGAATGAAACAAAACACAACTCCAGGTCTGTTTTTGAGGAGGTAACAAGAGTCCATTTTGTGTAATATAGCGCCTTTCATGACACTCAAAGCGGTTTACAGTGCATTATTCATTCACTCCACACTCGATGGTGGTACCATTGTAGCCACAGCTGCCCTGGGACAGACTGACAGAATCGAGGCTGCTAATCTGCGCCATCAGCCCCTCCGACCACCACCGACGCTCACTCACACAGCGGGCATGGGGCGGATATTAAATTTGGTGCGTTCAAAATAATTGCGATTAACGATTATATCAGGATAATTATTAAAGTTGCTGACAGTTTTAAAAAAGTTATAGGTATGAATAATTCTAATTTTAATATTATGAATTAGTTCCATATAGTATTGTACTTTGTTATAACAGAAAGTAACAGTTTTCTAGAAGAAAACATCAGGGAGAAGTAGGTTTCTTCTGCACATTCTGGTGATATAATGGATATGATGATGTTGACGATTCTCACAATTACATAAAATGTCCCACGAACGATTATTGTCGAACCTTTTTATCACGATAAACGATATTATTGTCCCATCCCTACTCACACACCACATTCATACTACGCAATGTGGGTGAAGTGTCTTGCCTAAGGACACAACAGTTTTTGCCACTGGCGCTCCACTGTGGCACCATATGAATGAAATGTCACGTAAACAGTTATATCTGATGTGAGTAATCAAGACTGAGTTAGTTATTTTTAAAAAAATCATTGTACTTTGTCTTTCCGAATACAGCAGTTACTCCAAAAAAACATTGATTGGATTGTTTCTGATGATCTAATTATAGCGTTATCTGATTACTGCAGTTATGTGATTGTTACTGGCCATGTAAATGTACCCACTGACCTGGCTGAGAGGCGACGACAATAACAGCACTGGGGCTCAGACGGGCCAGGTTTGGTATGATTCCTCTGTACATATCAACATTTGTCTGTACCACCTTCACATACGACTGCTCGCTGCTCCAGGCATTTGCGGTCACCACCACAACTCTGGAGCCGGCAGAAGATGACAAGTCTGAGAAGAGACGAATGAGCAAACTGCAGCACAAATACGTCACGGAGGCTGGACAGCGTTACGTAAACAGTCTCTTTTGTGGAAGCAGACAATACATTCCACAGAGCGTGACTATGGTTTCTCTGTTAACACATGTTATGACTCAAACTGCGTTATGTTGTTACACGTTTTTTTTTTTACATACCTCTGGACACCTCTACCTTTGGGACGTTGAAGATTTCAAGATCTGTGCTGCCCCCCTTGGTGGAACTTTCCGTAACGTCGATGAAGACCAGTTTAGTTACTTTACACTACAAACAGGATTTCAAATGTGAATGTGTAACCGTATGAAATGTTTATGTACTGAAGTCACTGAATAAAAAGCTCTTTACCTTTGCTACAATGCTCAGCACCGACGCCATCCCCAAATCCCCACCTCCAATAACTGAAACTTTAATATTCTGTTGGTCCTGATGTCTGACACTACCTAAAATCAAATGGTTTATGAAAACGGCTTGTTCTTTGACTAAACACAAAATTATAACATTTCAAATTAATACCGTCATTGATTTGGAAATTTGAGACCATGGCCAGAAGCTCGTGTGGATCTTTGTTCTGAGATGTGCTTCTTGTGGACAATGGAGGATCCTCTTCAAACTTTACAATCATTTCATTTAAGAGACCGACTACTGATGATTTGGGCTGTTGAAAAATGTAATTCAGCTGAACAAAACGCTGATATAATTGTGTTTCTATTGCAGTGGTGGAGCGTAACAAAGTAAAAGTAGTAAAGTACTGTACTTAAGTAAAGTACAGATACTTAAAATTTATACTTAAGTAGATTTTTAAGTGGATGCTTTTTACTTTTACTTCACTACATTTGAGAGACAGCATCTGTACTTTTTACTTCACTACATTTTTGACCAGGACTGAAAAGTAAAAATATTTTTTATTATTTATTTATTTATTATTGTCTGAAAAGTAAAAAATTTTTTATTATTTATTTATTTATTATTGTCTGAGACCTGCTGAAAAGGCTGAAGGTTTATTTTTAATATGTTCGTAGTTTGAGCAAACAAAGATATACAAACAAAACAGCTAAAACAACTACTGAACCACTACTGAACAAAATTCAGCAAAAATCAATCCAAATCCAAATCAATACATTTGAAGCCTTATAATACCTCAAAATCTGTGCAAAATACTTCTACTTTTTGCTCATTAAATAAATTTTTAAACTGGTACTTTAATATTTTTAGATAATATAATTGAATATATTTAGATTTTTTCATGTGATACTTTTACTTTTACTTGAGTCTTTTTTTGTTCCTGTATCTGTACTTTTACTTAAGTAACAAAATTGAGTACTTCTTCCACCACTGTTCTATTGTAAAGAGAAAAACATACATAATCCCAGTTGTGCAGTCCAGGCAGATGAATACGTCCTTTGGCATCCACATGTTTTCCTTCTCGAATAACCATATTAGACGTAGGTCTCAAGAAGCAGATGGGAGGAGTGAAAGGGAATGAATCTATTAGCCACAGCTGAATTGGGAAGTTGTAGGTTCGCCCTTTAAAAGAAGTTGTCACCATCAGTATTAAAATACCCTGACAATTCAGTAGCAAATATTTTTTCTACTTCACTCTACCTTCATATTTCACAGGTATATTCCCGATTAGTTTCAGGAGATCTCTTTGGCTGCTGTCACTAAAGGCTAAAAACAGTTTTAGAAATATGAATAATATCAAATAGTAATATACTAGGGTGACCAGAAGTCCCTGTTTACCCGGGACAGTCCCAGTTTTGAGCCCTGTGTCCCATGACCCAGTAGATTTATCCAAAATTAATGATTTGTCCCAGTTTTATACCAGAAATATGCCTGGTGTCCCTAATTTTGACCAATTTGATCCACACCAACAGTAAAGAGGCATAAATTGTCATTTATTTAGCCAAAATACAGAAAAACATGCTTGAAAGTGACCAGAACACAAAGAAAATGTGCTCAGCTGCACTCACTTAAGTCTCTCAGATTTTGTACTGACTCACAAGTAAGTCATGAATAAGTCACGAATGGACCAAGTGCAGTTTTCCTTAATTATGCTCTTTTCACAATTTTATTATTACCAACCACTTCAAACCAGGGGTGTCCCAATTTTTATTTTGAAAATCTGGTCACCCTATAATATACAGAACTGAAATAAATACTTACTGTAGGTGCCAGTGAAGGGTTTCAGATCTGGGTAGATACGATGGATTTTCTGTAATTCTTCAATGGCAACTTCATGGAATTTGTACTAATGTCACAGAAATTGTTTACATAAAAATACAATCATATTTTAAAAGAAAATTCAAAAGCATAACATCACTGGTTTGTTTAATTTTACAGGGGAGAATATGGTAGTTTTTTCCAATTGTTTTTCAAGTTAAATAAAATAATTCCCATCATACACCCGAAGCTATAATGGTTGTCAGAAGCAATAGAACGAGTTATGCCAGTTGTCTCATTGTTTAGGCTTCTACATTAGCTTCTTCCACCAATTTCTAAATTAAATTAGCCCCATGTCTGTAACTAACCTTTGACAAAATTCGTTTAATTTTATCCGAGCTGAGATCCATCTATTTGAGAGCCTGAAAAAACGTGTGGTTAAAAATCTGTGAGTAACTCCTTTTTCTTTGGTTTCAGCGAACTAAACAAACTTCCGCAAATAGAAGCGACAAGGACCAGGCCACGCCCATCTTGAATTCCCCAAGTACGGCAAGTCTGAGAGAACAAATGTGTCCATGAAAAAGGAGATATATTATTAAAGTTAACAGTATCAGACATTATATCTTTACTATCCAATGACAAGAATTATTTTAGCATAAGTTTCTCCAGATTTAACACTTATTCTCAAACAAAAACAGAAGTGCGACACTGACACGATCTTTTCACAATTACACAAATTCATGACTTGCTAATATGCTAATTTAGCAGATCAAAAAAAAAACCTCATTAAAATAATAAAATATAAAGTAAAAGCCAAAACACACGTCTCAGTGAAGTCTTTTATACAAAGTAATAGTCCATTTTGTATAAAGAACTGCCACATATGTTGAAAATAAATAAAATAATCACATCTTTTTTTTAAATATTGTCAATCTTCTGTAATAAGTCTGCATACTTAAAATGTATTTATAATAATTGAAAAATATGCAACAACTCCAAGTCAAAAATAGCATGTCATTGCAACAGACATTTAATGCCATTATCTAAAAATCACTTAGATTAATCTGTACATCACTGTGCAGAACATGTCCTGTTAGCACAGAAGTCAGAAAGAAAAATAAATATGTGAATTTTAAATCGCCTTCCCCATATTTTTGCAAAAACATTACATGTTCTTTTGCTAAAATGTTTGTCCAATGTGCCTTTGTCCACACATTGTTGGAAGTGAAGCTAAGGACTCAAGGTTCATGAGCGAATGAAATGAGGAAATCTAGAAACAAGGATGGTATCACTTTTTTCTTGGCTTTTTGCCCATTTTCCTTTTCATTTCCTCTTCCTCTTTCCTCTCCTCCTCCAGATCTTCCTGTACAGCCATTCTCAAGCTTATGTGAAGAGAACAGCATTGTAATAATTATCAAATACATACATTTAAAGTAAGTTATCAGACACCAACCTTCTGGCCTCCTCCTTCTGCATGTCTTTCCAACTGCTTTCCATAAATTGTAGTGCATAGTCACTTTCATCTTTGTATCTAAAGGAGCAGATCAAGATTAAGAGCAAACTGATGAAAACATATTTAACCCACAGATAAGTATTGGGAGTACATGAAAATTCTTACTTGTTTCGATCGTAGCCAAAAATTTGCTTAATGTGTTTGGAAATTTCTTCTTGTTCATCACCACCATCATCAATAAAATCATCCATTTCAGAATCATACTCATCTTCCTCATCCTCATATTTCCTCTTGTATGCAGAGGTAATGGGAGGCAACATTGGACCTGGATGAAGAAACAAAACAGCAAACAATACACTTAGTATCAGATATAACGTTATATCATTTCAAAATGGATTTGAACTTATTAGAGTGTTTTGTGCATAATCACTTGGCAAGTATTTTACCTGGGGGTCTGTTCATAGGTCTCGGAGGCATTCCAGGTCTCTGCAGCTGTCCCATTCCCGGTCTATGTGGCTGTCCCATTCCGGGTCTCTGCGGCTGTCCCATTCCGGGTCTCTGCGGCTGTCCCATTCCGGGTCTCTGCGGCTGTCCCATTCCGGGTCTCTGCGGCTGTCCCATTCCGGGTCTCTGCGGCTGTCCCATTCCGGGTCTCTGCGGCTGTCCCATTCCGGGTCTCTGCGGCTGTCCCATTCCGGGTCTCTGCGGCTGTCCCATTCCGGGTCTCTGCGGCTGTCCCATTCCGGGTCTCTGCAGCTGTCCCATTCCAGGACGCTGCTGCTGCCCCCATTCCAGGCGCTGCTGCTGCCCCATTCCTGGACGCTGCTGCTGCCCCATTCCGGGCCTTTGCTGCCCCATTCCGGGCCTTTGCTGCCCCATTCCAGGTCGTGGTGGAAGACCAGCTTTAGACCCTACCACATTCTTGGATGAAATGGTTTCAGACACAACAGTACACCTGGGTGTTCCAGGTCCTCCCCCTACACTGCCAGTGGCTCTTCCAAGAGTTGGTCCTCCATTACTAGGTCGGTTTTGCCCAACACTCTGAGTTTTGACCCCACTGGCACCAGACCTAACACCAGATTTCATCTGGGGTGGGCCTCCTGGCCTGGCTTGAGGATGACCTGGTTTACTTGAGCTGCTCAATCCTGGTTTGGGTATAACATTTGATTTTACAGGGGCATTCGTTCCTGGTTTTTGTGGTTCTCTTTTCTGTGGCTGATTTTTTTGACTTGATAAAGCTGAACTGGAAGGCCGACTTCCAGGAGAGGCCTCAGATCTTCCTTTATGCAACAAGGAGTTATCTTTTTTGGCAATAAGGTTATTTGAGGTTGTTGATTTGTGGCTAGATGAAAGCTTGGTCCCCATTTGTTTAGCTGAAACTTCAGGATTTGAAGGTCTTGATGACATTTTACTGCTGGCAGAACTGGATGAACCTGGTTTGATTCTGTCCTTTTCTTTATGAAATGAATTGAGTTTATCTCTGTCATTACCACTTGATTTGGCAGAAGAGTTTACCTTATTATTTTTTTCTTGCTTGTGCAACTGCTTCTCCGTACTGCCAGATATTCTTGACTTCTGTGATTTATTATTTTTTTCAAGGGTGGCTTTAGAGGAACTTGAGCTAGAGTGAGTCATGCCATCTTTCAAATACCTCTCTCCCTTCACACACTTATCCAATTTTTTGGCTTTACGTTCAAGTTCCATTTCCCTTATTTCATCAGCTGTACGGAGCCTTTCTTCTTTTTTTACAGTCTTGGGTTTCAACTCAACTGGTTCGTGTTGTTTTTTTTCTGCAAGTTTAAGCAAATCTGCAAAGTTGAACGGAGCGGATTTTGGTGCCGCACTTGGTTTCATTGAGGACTTAGAACTGCTATTGTGAAAACTGTTTCTTGGTGGCTCCGGCTCTCCTTCGGAATCTGTTTGCTCATATTCATAATTGTCTTCATCATCTTCGGGGTCTACTATGCCATTTCTGAATTTATCTGAATGATTACCATTTTTTCTTTCTTCTTCCATTTCTTGCTTTGATCTTCTTTTTTTGGGAGTTTCTACGACTGGAATACCGTTGTAACCTCTGAAATTGTCCTTAGTTCTGGAAGCCATAGCTCGGGCTTTGCGGTCCGATTTCAACTCAACCCTTTTGGCTAAGAGTTCTTCTTTCTGTTTCTTGATTTCTATTTCTGAGGGACACACACAATAAAAGATTATGGTTATTCATACACAGTAATCCTTAAAGGGCCCATATTACACCATTTTCTGATCTATGTTATAATGTTTCCTCATCACAAACAAACCTGCAGTTGTGTTTTGTTTCATTCACACGTTTAACACACACACCCTGCATATTTGGGCTGCGTTCTTTTCTCAAATGAAAAACACTCTGATCCACCTTGTGATGTCATATGGTAATACAGGAAGTGCTCCACTGTGTTTTTAAACACCACACACCTTCACTAGAATCATCTGGATGATTTCAGCCCTGGAATTGCCAATCTCTGCTGAACAAAAGGTAAAAGGTAGCTGTTAACTTAAACTACCCATTCATGACATCGCAAGGTGGAACAGAGCATTCTGAGCTTTGGAGATATAGATGTTTCTTTATAACTGACATCTGCTCAGTTAGTGCTCCCTCAACCTGTTAAAGTAACGGTGGTGGTAGTAGGTCGTCGGTTTCCTTTTCTGATCCCAGCACAATGCTGTCAGCTTCGAGACTCAACACAGGACATGGGCCACTGGATCATAACAGTTTAGTATGTAGACTCTGAACAGTTAACACCTGCATATCCTTTATAGAAGAATCGCTATCTTAACTCCTGTTTCCATGTACAGTATGAGCTTAAAGGGCCCGTATTACGCTATTTTCTGATCTGTTATAATGTATTTTCTTCATCACAAACAGACCTGGAGTTGTGTTTTGTTTCATTCACACATGTTTAACACACAAACCCTGCATATTTAGGCTGAGTTCTTCTCTCAAACTGAAAACACCCAGTTCCACCTTGTGATGTCATGTGTAAAACAAGAAGTGCTCAGCATGTGTGTGTTTTTAAACTCCATCCATCTTCGCTAGAATCATTTGGAATGATTTCAGCTTGGAATTGCCAATTTCTACTGAACTAAAGGTAAAAGGTAGCTGTTAACTTGAAAACTACCACTTTATAAAATCACAAGGTGGAACAGAGCATTTTGAGCTTTGCAGATGTAGACAGACTAATAATAAAGTGTTACTCAAATATGTATGAATGAAACACAGCACAACCCCAAGTCTGTTTTTGAGCAGGTAACAACATTATAACATGGCTCACAGCTAATAAGAATCCATCTTGTGTACTATAGGACCTTTAATACACATTTTAGAGTGTTCTTACCTTTCATCTTATGGTCTATCTGTTGCTTTTTCAGGAGGGCCTGTATTGCAGCAGGGTTTACGCCCTTAGACTTGGGGTCCTTCTTTGGTGGGCCAGTTTGTAAACTGTATCTTTTCTGGTAATAGAAAGACATTGTGAGAACATAATTAGTGTGTGATAAGCTTTTTAATAAATTCTACATTTTTTAATCAAGCAAAACTTAAGGTTTTTTTGACGTTTGGTTAGAATGAAACGTGCTGCTAAAGTTAAAATTTAGCTTGTAGGCTTTGGGGTAGTTAGCAAATAGCTCGCCCTTTGCAGCTGTTCACGTTCATGGTTCGAAAACACGTGTTTTACGGCTTTGTAACACAAGAAATCTGTACGTTTATCTTACCTGTACATTACTGCCTCCCTGGTTTTGAGAAGCAATAGATAAAACATTGTCAAAGTCCATCATTTTTGCTGCCGATGTTACCACCTGGCAGACAGCTGGACAGAAAGTGTGGTACTATGTTTACTTCAGTGTCACAGCTAGAGGGGTTTTAATAGTAGATCTCAAACTCCGTCCTCCCCAGACAAAACCGCAGCTGCCACGTCCGTTCTCTTTATGAAAAGTCCAACACGACGGAAGAAAATAACGGTTTTAACCCAGAGTCACTCTACATCTGTTTGCGTTCACAGGGGTTAGCATAGTTAGCATAGTTAGCCGCTGTCATTAACCTGTCATCAAGTAAGAGCGTACACGACAACGACCCGGGAAGTTAAAATACTAGCCATCAAACTACATTTAAGTATGTTCTTTAAGAGAAAAAAAAAATTAAAAAGACAACTCAATCGGCTAAAGCGACTATAGGAAAAAAATAGTGATCGAAGAGTCTAAAAAGGAAGTAAAAAGGATGATTCCACTCAACTTCCGGTCTCTTTAATCAAAGCAAAATCATAAAATAAAACGCAAATAATAATAATAATGGACTAAAAGATAACAAACAACACATAACGTAATATATGCCCAATGTCAATGTCTAAGTATTAAAATAAATAATAAATAAAATAAATGTGTCAATTTGAATCATAAAATTAAAGTTGACCACGTGGTGTCACTGTTTTCTTGAATGAAACGCCTCAAAACATCAACTATCAGAATTTTCTCTGACCCTTCAGTGAATCTAGTGTCTCTATTTCAAATGTACATTATTCACTAAATTCTAGTCTAGTTAATTTTGATAAATTTCATCTCCAATTTTTGCTGTGGTAAAATAATATTTACTTGAATTATTATGTATTTAATGAATGCACATTTTAACATAATTCTGCAATATTTTGAAGACAATGTATTATTCATTGTAACTTTGACTTACACAAATGTTATTGATCCACTGGGGAAAATACTTGGACACAGTAGCTCTCACGTTACAATATATTAACAAAGAGCAATGCTATTAAAATGTGTTATTAAAATGAGTAAATAAAATAAATAATTTAATTTAAGTTAAGTTAATAAATAAATACATACGCACATTAATAAAATAAAAATGAATAAAATAAAATAAAGTACAGACCTATCTAAGCTGTACAAGAGGTGGTGGGGTAAGAAGATATGACATTAATGACACAATAATGTTTAATCTATTCCGTATATAGAAGTGTGGTACTTTTATATCCTGAATAATATTGACTTCCTCAATATTATATTCATGCTCTTTCACATGTAAATAAAGGCCATCTGCTTTAAAATGTAAACACCATGTGACCCCTCCTATCGGGGCGCGTCTAGTGCGTAGTTCCGCCCATTTTTCCACAACCCCCCGCTCTGATTGGTTAACGCCGAAGACGTTGACCACGTTCCAAGCCGTTCGCACCGCCCACTTGACGTCGGCCCGCCCACTCCCGAGAAGACAAAAACAATCCGCATCCCCCGTGCTGCCGCAATATCCACAAACGGGCGAACTTAAGCCGAACATCGTCCTTTTTTCATCCAATCTGGCAAGATAAGACAATGGTTTCGCCGGTGACGGTGGTAAGTGACGCTTTTTTCCACGTTAAATAGCTTAAAATAAAGTGATGCTGCTAAAAGAAGGCGAACTTTCGATATGCTGCCTCTTCTGTGTATTGTGTCACGTATTGTTACCAAATAGGTTCGACTATGACCAAGATTTACACGTATTTCTCTGTGTTCTTATTCATATAACTTATCTTGAGGTCATCACGTTAAATGCAAGTGATCAAATACTGTTACTTGATTAAAATGTTGACCAACATACAGTGATCCTGAGTGTGCGTAAAAGGTAGGAAGTTTTACGCCCGTGTTACTGTTCTCCTTTGTCAGTTTTTTGTACAAAATAGTATATTCCACACTTTACCCGGAGACGTTTCTACACATTTCCAAAATCCGTCCCTGGCCAAATACACAGCCTGTCATATGACCACCTTTTTGTCTCGTTTTTCCTGTACTCTCCAGTACCGCATGCGCAAACCAGGCATCAGCTGTAGCTGGTATCTTTTCATCTCCCCTGGTGTGTTTTGTATAGCAGAATCTATTGTGTTAAATAGCACCATTTATGTAACAGCACCGGAAAGAGACGTAGAGATCTGTGCCAAACATGACAGCTGGTGTAGTAATTAAAGCGCACTCCGGCATCTTCTTTCCTTGACAGAGATATAATTGTTAGGCCTATTACCTCTGTCTGGAACAAGAATCATGTTTGCTGTAACTTGTCACTGTCTGTTGTATGTTATCTACATGATCAAAGTTTCTCTTCATGGAGTAGTTAGATTTTCTTGTTGTGTTGTTCAGGTGTGTTGTCATGTTGTGGTAATGTAGTAGTATATGTATAATAATATGTAATAAAATAATATGCAATGTAAGTCACTTTAGTTGTGATATTGGAAGCGGTGGAAGGTAACGCAGTAAAAGCAGAATTTTTAGGTATCTGTACTTTACTTCAGTACATTTTACAGTGGGTACTTTTTACTTTTACTTCACTACATTTGAGAGCGGTATCTGTACTTTCTATTCCGCTACATTTTTGAACTGAACTGAAAAGTAAAAAGTACTTTGCGTATGATTTGAGGGGTTATTTTTACCGTGTTCGTGGTAACATCCTGACTAAAGTTTTCAAGTTTCGGCTTTGAGTAAACAAAAATAAATACACAGAATTCATAAGAAAAATTAAGAAATTGACTTGTATTATTACTGTTGACCAAAATATGTATACGTTTTAATCAGTATCACTATATTTAACGCTTGTGTAGTGACAAAACGTCTTCTTTAATACTTTTACTTAAGTAGATTTTTTCATGTGATACTTTTACTCGACTAACTTTTTACCTCTGTGTCTGTACTTCTACTTAATTAACAAAATACTTCATCCACCACTGGGTACTGGCGCCATACCCCTTGAACTTATAGCAGCATATAAACATCTAACTATAACTTGGACCTATAGTTAACTGTGCGACTCCACTTGTCTCGTCTCGAGTCTCTGGCTGCACAGCAGTAACATTGTCATATGACTCATGTCAGTAGCTGCATCTGCTTATGTTACAGTTTTTACTGCCAAACGGAGTGCGACGGTTGTCAAGCCAAGTCATTTATATGTGACCAGTGGTGGAACGCAACAAAGTAAAAGTAGTAAAGTACTGCAATTAAGTATACATTTTAGGTATCTGTACTTTACTTAAGTGCATTTTACAGTGGATACTTTTTACTTTTACTTCACTACATCTGAGAGCAGTGTCTGTACTTTCTACTCCACTACATTTTTGAACAGGGCTGAAAAGTAAAAGTATTATTTATTATCGTATAAGACCTGCTGAAAAGCCTGAGGGGTTTATTTTTAACACGTTCATAGTTTAACAAAAACAACTCGGAAAAAAATTGAAAAGTAAAGTATTATTTATTATCGTATAAGACCTGCTGAAAAGCCTGAGGGGTTTATTTTTAACACGTTCATAGTTTAACAAAAACAACTCGGAAAAAAATTAAATTCAATTGTTTCTGTTGCACAAAATCCAGCACAAATCTTAATCAAAATCACTACATTTGAAGCTTTATTAGATCTCAAACTCTGTGCAGAACACTTACTTTTTACACTTTAGGTACATTTTTAAACAGGTGCTTTAATACTTTTACCTAAGTAGATTTTTTCATGTGATACTTTTACTTTTACTTAAGTACTTTTTTGCTCCGGTATCTGTACTTTTACTTAAGTAACAAAACTGAGTACTTCTTCCACCACTGTCTGTGACTCGCATATGCCAGTAGTGATAATAAATGCCGAGGACAAATTTCTCTACGGGGACAATACAGTGCACCTTAAACTTAACCTAATAGTAATGTTTGAACCATCCTCTCAGGCAAATCAACCCGTTTTTACACTAACCTAATAACACTGGGACATTGCTAACCCTGTTATATCATTGATTCTACTGCATTCATTAACAGCTAATGCTCAGTCCGTCCGCTATAAAATCAGCCTCTAACATGGACGGAGCAGCGGGCCTATGTTTTGTTTTTGCTACGGTGTGAAAAGGTTGAGTAGTCCTCGCTAATGTCCTTCACATCACCCAGCTGTCAATAGGATAGTTCAAAGCCGGTCTGCACTTCCTGCTAACATGCGGCATTATGGGAACAATCACGATAACTGAATATAGACTAATAGAATCATATTGTCTTTGGTTTTCCTTTGGGCAGTGGAAATTTGTGTATCAACCTGACAACTATAGCAGTAATGAGTATTTAGTTGTGACTGAATCAAATAAATCACCGAAATTTGATTAATTTCACAGACATAATCCAAATGCGCATCGTTAAATAGTTTTGTAACATGTTTAGAATATAATGCAGTGGTGGAAGAAGTACTCGATTGTGTTACTTAAGTAAAAGTACAGACACCAGGGCAAAAAAAACAAAAACTCACGTAAAAGTAAAAGTATCGCATGAAAACATTGACTTAAGTAAAAGTATTTAAGTACACGTTTAAAAATGTACTTAAAGAGTAAAGTATTTTGAGATCTATTAAAGCTTCAGATGTGTTGATTTTGATAAAAATTTACGCAGAAACATTGGAATCGAGTACTTTACTACTTGTACTTCGTTACGTTCCACCACTGATATAATGACATTTCAGGACCCCCTTAAAACTAAAATATGAACAAACACATGTAATAGTGACATGTAAAACACAAAACGTTACACGTAAAATAGGTTTAATCTATACTAGGTCAAAATTTCAGTTGTTTACGTTTGAGGGCACATTGTGACTGATACTGTAACACGGAGCAGTTGTGCAATAGCCCCGCCCTGTCCAGGTTCACAAACTATATGAACTAAAGTGACCCTCATTTAGCTTTTTCCTGCCTCTTAACTTTCCACTGCCCTCTTGCTCATGCCCTCCTGAATCCAGCTGTCGCCCATGTCTGGACTCCTCCCCCCTCCTCCTCCTCCCCCGTCATCCCTCCTCCTCCTCCTCCTCCTCCTCCTCCCCCCTCCTCCCTGTATATGTGGTTTCACTTCTGCCTTTACTGCGTTTCTTCTGCTCTACTTGCTTACTTTTTCAGAATCAGTGCATCCAGTCATCTTTTAGCTCCACATTTAGGCCTGTCATGATAATCACTGTATCCACGTATCGTTCAGTGTATGAAAGCGTGAATAATATATATATTTTTGGGGTTAGTATTTATCACGTGTACATTTTCTTCGCACTACTGGGAATTTTTTGGTTATTTTTTGGCTTTATGATCAGATATAGGCCGTAAAAGGTTGAATTAATAACGTCTATGACTCATTACAGAAGAGAGAAGTGTTTCTTTTATTGCAGCTCATAATTTTTTAACAATACTGTAGATTTTGAATAGTTTTTGTGGTTTAAATCTGCTCTTGGGTTATTTTGTCAGTGCCATAAATTAGGTTCAATATTATCGTTTATCATCTATATTTACTTTGTAATCGTGACAGGTCTATTTTACAGTCTGTTTTTTCCATGAGGACAAATGGCCCTTGCATAGCCCTCATTTGGGACGTCCCCTTCGTTCTATCTATTAAAATCCCTACTTGCGTTTCCACCCTCAGGCATCTTAGCTCCAGTGAACCTTCGCTGGCCTCAGCCCCCTCAGAACATTTTAATTCTTCTCCCTGACTGATCCTCATGGGATTTCTGCTCCAAGCATCCAGATTCTAAGAAATGTACGCGGGTGGTCACTTCTGAGGTGTTGCAAAATGCCTTCCTCTGTTGCGTTTGAGGACCCCTACCGTGGTGATATATTTGTGCAGAAATAAATATGGCTAGTCCCTCAGTGGTCAGATAGTCACATGGTCTGTAAGAGCTAAAAGTCACAAGAAGCTTAGTCTGGCTCTTTCAGTTCTCCTCCCTCCAACCAAATCATGCATTACTGACTTCGCCATGCAAATTAGCGCCCACAAAGAACAGCTTGGAGAAGTGGTTAATTTTAGCTCTTCAGCTCTTCATGTTCTCCTTTTTAGTCAAAGTTATAGGATAAGTATTTTGCTACGCTGTGTGGCTTGCCCTTGGAGTTCATCTGAAAGCCCTTTTATCTCCGCAGACAAAGCCATAGGATCATATGTTTCATGAGTCATTTATTATACAGGCCCATGACTGAATGTGTTTTTGTGTGATTTCCAGGTCAAGAGCGAAGGCCCGAAGCTAGTACCGTTCTTCAAAGCGACTTGTGTCTACTTCGTGTTATGGCTGCCCACCTCCACTCCCTCCTGGTTTAGTGCGCTCATCAAATGCTTGCCCATCTTCTGTCTGTGGGTGTTCCTCCTGGCCCACGGATTCAGCTTCCTGGGAGAACACGCCAGCGCCCGGAAGATACTGGCCGGCCTCATATTTTCAGCTCTGGGGGATGCCTTTCTCATCTGGCAGGAGCAGGGATACTTTGTCCATGGTAAGGCGCGACGTAGCCATTGTCATTGATATTTTGCATCTGATATCATCGACATTCCCCGGGGGCGTGAAGCTAACTGAAAGCACTACTCACTCTGAAGCTCTGTTGCTTAAATTAGACTTTAATCTGGGTTTTATTTGAACACAGTCTGACCAAAAAGAGCTGACGTGGTTGGAACTGCAGCAGGTGATTGTGCTGATTTGTGCTGTTAAACAAGACTCTCACACATAAAAGTGCAGTCACAAGCTAGCTAGCATTAGCCAACAGTTTTTCAGTTAGTCACGCTCACCTTTTTTTTGTTGAAAATCAAACACCTAAACAGGACCATGGACGCTCGTATTAATCACAGGCTCTTGAACATTAGTTGTTTAAATCCATTTTGTATTTATTTTTAGTTTTCAGACAGTTTTAAAACTTTTTTGTCTGTGTTTGTTAATGTGTGCATTGTGTCACCATGGTAACTGCTGAACATTCCGCCAGTAGACATACATGTAGAACACCCCCAGCGTTTGTCAATGCAAAGTATCAATAATAAGGCATAATCTAAAGGCAATATTGGGATGATCGATACTCAGAAATATGAAAAAGATTTTCAGAAGATATTTTGACTGTAAAAATTACTCACAACAGTGAAGAAATAATACCTCATACCATTGTTTGAAAGCTCACAATAGCAGTTTCTTACATTTTAATTTTTAATCAGCTATTTTTGCAGCATTTTGAGACACTTGTTCCATTATAAACAACATACCCAACATTCAAAATTTTGTTGATTTATTATTGACATCTACCATTGACATTTATGGTCAGCACATTTTTTTCAAGTTCTCTGTTTATTTCATGGAAAAAATGTGTCCAAACAAGACATAAATAGCTCCTTAAGCCATGGAAATAACTCCCAGTACTACAAATATCCCTGGACAATTAAAGTATTAATCTAATGTAACTGATGTGCCTCATACGAACTAGGAAGAAATTGACCTCAGTTGCGTCCAATGACAAGAAGTTAAACTCGATTGGTTAAGTAACTACTGCACATGATATCAGGAAAGATGCAGAATAAAAGGGTTTTATTAACAGACGCTTCAACAACAACCACTTTGCCACTGCTTCAAATTCCTAATATGGTTGTGTTCGTTTTTAACTTACTTCTGCATAAAATGTGTTACATTAGAAAAAAGGTTTGAACAGGAACGAGAGAGGGCCACATCCTATTTTTAGAAAGTCTGGCAGTAAAGTCCAAAATTTCAGTGCCAATTTACTCTTTTTCTGCTTAAAAATGTTGTAGGCGAAAATGTGACTGTCCATTGAACAAGGTATTACGTAAGGTTTACATGTTTTTAAATATTCTTTAGGTAGGATAAATACTTTATTTAAATTACGGCACACGATTTTAAGTATTATTTAAAGGTCCTATATTTCACAGAATTGACTCTTGTGAGCTTTAAGCAATGTTGGAATGTTGTTACTTCCTCAAAAACTTACCAACAGTCTTGTTTTGTTTCATTCACACATGCTTGAGAAACCCTTTATTATTAATCTGTCTACATCTCCAAAGCTCAAAATGCTGTTTGTGCTCTGTTTACCTTGTGATGTCATGAAGTGGTAGTTTTCAAGTTAACAGCTCCTTTTACCTTTTGTTCAGTAAAGATTGACAATTCCAGAGCTGAAATTATCCAAATGATTCTAGTGAAGGTGTGTGGAGTTTAAAAACACAGTGGAGCACTTCCTGTATTACCACGTGACATCACAAGATGGAACTGGGTGTTTTCAGTTTGAGAGAAGACCTCTAGCTTAAATATGCAGGGTTTGTGTGTTAAACTTTTGCGAATGTGTTTTCATTTGAGAGAAGACCTCTAGCTTAAATATGCAGGGTTTGTGTGTTAAACTTTTGCGAATGAAACAAAACACAACTCCAGGCCTGTTTGTGACGAGGAAACAACATTATAACATAGATCAGAAAATGGCGTAATATGGGCGCTTTAAGTACTTTTTAACATTACTTTTACCGTTTCGCAGGTCTCCTAATGTTCGCCATCACCCACATCCTGTACTCCTCTGCCTTTGGGATGAAGCCCATTAACGTGCGCGCCGGCCTCGTCATCACTCTCGTGTCTGGCCTGTGCTACAGCCTGCTGTACCCTTACCTCTCCGGCCCCTTCACTTACCTCGTTGCCGTGTACATCGCTCTGATCGCGTTCATGGGGTGGCGGGCGATCGCCGGCCTGCAACTCGCCAACGACCTGTGGACCTGGACCAAGCTGTCGGCCTGCCTGGGAGCCGTGCTGTTCATGGTTTCCGATCTCACCATCGCCGTCAACAAGTTCTGCTTCCCCGTGCCCCATTCCCGCGCTATCATCATGGCTACCTACTACGCCGCCCAAATGCTCATCGCGCTGTCGGCCGTGGAGTGCCAGGACGCGGAGGTGGCGAGGAAGAGATTGTGAACGGCGACCTCGGCGG
>KN486560.1:145337-162898 GCA_000787095.1 Periophthalmodon schlosseri
GCACGGTACGGCCCCGGGTTACGAGGATGGACACGTCTCGCTGCCAGATTCCCACCGCTTAACCTTCGTCTCAGTGTGGCGCCCCCACTCCAAAGTCGTTCCCGTGACAACCGCTCCACTCGCGCCTTCACATGGCCTTTATTCCCCTGCGCCAGTGTGGTAGTTTGCACCAGTCTTACACCTGCTACGAGGGCAAGGTAGTATTATCGTCCCCGCCGTCAGATCCGATCACAGATTTTAGAAAACCTCGTTACCATAGACACTGGTGAAGTGATAGCGACCAGAATGTGAATTGTTGTGTTTTTTTTGAGCAATGCCACTGGGGACCGAAGCAGTGTGTTTGACTTTTACCTTGTATTTCCATCAAAGCCCGTGGTCCAATAGCATTACTTCATGGTATAATAACGTATTTTGCAGCCTTCTAAAGGGAGTGACTCGCCCCCGGTTTAGGGTGCTATTTTTTCAAATCAGGTGATATCAAAAAAAAGGTCTCTTTCATTTCACTTAGAACAACTTAAGTACTTTGTTTACTTTGTTCTAACGGTCCACACTTAGTCTTTAACGTGCCCCCGAAGGCCTGAGTGTCAGCGTGAATGAAAGAAGGATGCAAATGCCTGGGGAAAAGACTGTCAGAACTGTTTATTATTGAGTAGAAAGATATTGTTGTTGCAGTTACCAAATGTAAGACAGACTTTTAGGTTTTCTTTCTGTTTGTTCTGTAACATTGCTGAAGACAGAGGCTTACTGGTTTAGTTATTAAGCAGAGACTATGGGGTTCTTCTTCTGGATGAGTCGAGTTGACAATCACTCGAGACATCGTTATGACAACTGCGGAGCAAAGGTCACGTTACGAGACAGTGTTCCTCCGATCCGTGTGCGCCATGCATGAGGTGATGTTACGACCATTAAGAAACAGGAATATTTCAGCCCATGCTTTGCCTCAGATGAGAACAAGTCCACGCGAGGTACTGTCTCAGAGCGGTGACCTTCCGCTGTAAAGTTGTTTTATTCTTCCAATGGGCTCTGTACACAGTGGCACGCTAGCTAGCTCACTGTGTCTCAAGGCTAACTGATTAAATATAACATTTTTATCGGAAAACATAAAATAAACAACCTATTCTATTTTAAAATAAAAGACTACCCAATTTTGTAAAATATATGTATAATACTTAAGTTTCTGGTGTCGTTTTAATATTGTATGCCTCAAAATTACCATTAGCGTTAGCATTGAGACACAAACATTTCTCTTTCTAAACAGGTAAAGTATTTGTTTTATTTGTGTAGGTTTTAACATGTCGTCAGCGACATCCACCCTCAGCTCCCTGTCCACTGCCTGATCTTTAAATATTTATTAATTTTAGCGTGACTCGGCGAAAACCTCATAGAGATAAAACTGGACAGGAAGTAGTGACGCTAACAGTGAGGTTGCCGGCCGCTGTTGTGCACAGAGCCTGTTCCACCACAAATAACAGTTTGGATATTTTTGTCCAACCTAAAATTCATTTAGAAACAAGTGTCTTATTCAACCCCCAAAACATATACTGTGTAAATCGTTCACAATCGTTTGAATAGGCTGTTCTTGTTTATATACATTTGTGACCACTCAGACAAAACTCAACTACTAAATAGAGGAGTCACACTACCTATGTATTGTCACAATGCTCTTACATAAACATATACTTACTGTAACCATACAACCTTACCCCAGTCTAAACTTAGTATTACAGCAGTACTAGTGCTGAGTGTTTGACTGGCAACGTTAATATGGAACAATTATATAACTTAAAGGTCCTATATTACACAAAATGGATTCTAGTGAGATTTTAGCCATGTTAGAATGTTGTCACCTCCTCAAAAACACACCTGGAGTTGTTTTTTGTTTCATTCACACATGTTTGAGTAACACTTTATTATTAATCTGTCTACGTCCACAAAGCTCAAAATGCCCTGTTCCACCTTGTGATGTCACGTAGTGGTAGTTAACAGCCACCTTTAATCATTCCAGGACTGAAATTATCCAAATGAATCTAGTGAAGGTGTGTGGAGTTTAAAAACGCAGTGGAACACTTCCTGTATTACCACATGACGTCACAAGGTGGAACAGAACTTAGCCTAAATATGCAGGGTTTGTGTGTTAAACATGTGTAAATGAAACAAAACACAACTCTGGGTTTGTTTGTGACGAGGAAACAACATTAAAACATGAGAAAATAAGTTAATACGGGCCCTTTAAGAGTTTTGCACAATAATGCTCTTATAAAACTGTACATAGTAAAAGATATATTTGTTTAAAGAGGGCAGAAAATACCACTATATGACATTGATAGATTTATTATTAGTCATTGTTGTAGTTTTAAGTATTACATTAATATTGTGTTTCTCTCTCCAAAAAAAATGAAATGGAAACTCACCCTTATTATGGGTTACGCATACGCACAAAAAGAGTACACGCTGTGTTTTTCTATCTCTCTCCGCCTCTATGCCAGATCTGCCGGCAGACCCTGGTGCTGACACTAATAAAGACTTCAAATAACCAAAACAAACAGCAGTGTACGGTTGACCTAGAAAGACTCCCAGACCGGCGTCGCCTGTGCCCTCACGGAGACTTCGCTCGCAGTTTCTCTGGCCTGTCAGAAAGCTTGTCAGCGCAATACTTCTGCTTTGTCAGCCGCCAGTTCTATCGCTGTGACGACTCTTTTAATTAGTCCTTCCGCCGCTGTGCCAAAGTTCCACAGTACGACGACCTTCCGCTTCTCGTTTCAGTCAGATTTATGTTCGGTCAAAGATTAACCGATGTGAACCCATGTCAATTTTTAAATACGGGGAGCAACAACCAGCCAATACACCCACTGTCTTTTACAGTCGCGCTAGTGGGGAAGTTTTTTTTTGTTTTTTGCAATACTATAAGATTTGAGCTGTGGAAAGTACCTTCTTTGGCTCATTATAGCTATGGACAAACTTCAAAATTGTTTAATTCAGCTCATGTTTTTTTAAATATATTGCACATTTACATTTACTCGGATTATCCTGCATTAGGATTACTGTTTCCGTGGCGTCAGTTTCAATATTATCATGAGTTATCGTGGTCTACATACGTTACATACTTTCTCTCATTTTGAAGTATTAAGGGATACAATGGTGAACGAAGCAATACAAAATTCTTACTCAAATTGAATTACTCCTCAGCTCTTTAGCTAATCTCCCTGAGCGACCTTCTGGACTCCAGTCAGTCACTCTTTTGTATCTGGGGCCCTGCCGTAGGTAACTCTGCCTGTCCACTTATTCGTGAGCTGTTTTTGCCGGGCGTTACTGTAGCTGGATTTAGGTGAGGTGGTGAAATGTGACACAAGGAACAGTCCCCTCTCTCTCCCCCCTCTCTCCCCCCTCAGCCCCTCCACAGATGGGAGGCAGGTGGGGGCATCGCTTTACCTCGCCCTGTCAGCGAGTCTGTTGTTTGAAGCCTTTATGTGCGCGGACAAAAGCGGACCGGGAGCTGTTTGGCAGGCAGGAATAGTCATCCAGAAGCTCCGGCACACATTGGGAACGGTTCGATACGGATGTTTTGGGTTTTTATATTCATATCCGATCTTTGTCTTGCCGCTTTGGTCGATAAACGATATTTGCTGACGCCATTATTGCGATTTTGAATGCATAGCAAGCCCTACGAGTTTTGTTGAGTTGTAGTATTGTTCACGAATTAACTTTCATTCCTGGGAAAATAATAACAAAATGGTTCTTGGCATTGTGTTCCAGCTCTGTTAACAGTTTGAGAGCGGTGTGCCTGTAGTTTTTAGAAATATTCCTGAGTAATCCCTCAGGTTTGATCCATAGCAAAAGAAAATGGCCAAAAGTTTTAGAACGAAGATGTTTTGCCGTTCATCCAAGCCGCTTCTTCAGTTCTGGTCAGACTGTTGGGGGAATTCATCCAAACTTTAGTGCCTTTGCTGTGGATCATACCTGGACGACTGAGGGATTACACAGACAATAACAAAACCTACCGTATTTTCCGGATTATAAATTGCTCCGGAGTATAAGTCACGCCAGCCAAAAAATGCATAATAATAAAGAAAAAACATATATAAGTCGCATTGGACTATATGTCGCATTTTTGGGGGAAATTTATTTTACAAAATCCGAGACCAAGAACAGACATTTTATCTTTAAAGGCAACTTATAATAATAACAATAAAATAGAGAACAACAGGCTGAATATCAGTACATCACGCTAACGTAACACATTTATATTTATTCAGCTACATGAAGCATAGACAATGAACTGAACACGTGTCTGGTGTGTTAACGTAAGATATTAACAGTTAATCAGACTAAAGCATAAAAAACAAGCTAACAAGTTTACCAAACTCTCGATCTCACTCCGAATCACTAAATCCATTGAATTCTTCATCCTCAGTTCCCTCGCGCAGTTGTTAGTGTGACAATAACGAAGATGTGAAATTATATATTTTAATAATTTCACATATAAGTCGCATCTGAGTATAAGTCACACCCCCGGACAAACTATGAAAAAAAGTGCGACTTATAGTCCGAAAAATACTGTATTTATTTGGGGTTTAAAATGATTTGTTGAATGCTAGTATTCGGCCATATTTATAACCTTATTTCTGTAATTCCGTTTTTAGACACTGGTCTGTTCAAAAAGAGAAAAATCAGACACACTGGGAACAATCCGGGAATGACACATGGGCACACAGAGATTGGCGCAGCTTCGAAAGCTTCGGTACAAAATATCGTCTAAAAATGCAATATCAGACCGATGCGAATATTTAGAAAAACCTTCTGATTACTGACGCAAATATATCCCAGTCTCTAGTCGGACTTATCGAGGATGGAACCATTTCAAGATATAATGTCTGCACTTTTATTTTCAATCAGCTGTTTGTGTGATAGTAAAATTCAAACTATTGCTGTTAATGCGTCGCGGCCATGGCAGAGATTGTCCCTCAAACCCGGCTTAAGAGAAGTATGTCAGACAAAGCCATGGTCCCTTTGTAAGAGGAAACCGAACCTACTGTGTTGTGCACTTGTATGTTCCTTATACTCAGAGACCAGTCCATTTCTGTTACACTTGCACGTTTTCTGTGTCGTATCCATCGGGGTATACGGCGACTTCTTTTGACTTAAATCGTTGTGTTGTTTGGCTCTGAGCGAGAACTTTAACTGAACCATGATGATTTCTTTAATGGCATTACCTTATATTGAAGTGTATTGAACTTTTATAGTATTATGTTGAAACACGCAGTAGCCCCTCGTTTCCAGATTCACTGTTAAAATTCAAATATTAAGCAAATCGTTTGTAACATTTTGTACTTTATGACACTTTACTTTTGTCATTTTTGGTTTGACTTTGTGATTATTTCTTATGTAGAAATAAGTAGTTTAATTGCTGTAGTGAAACTGCTATGAATGTGAATATCTATTGGAGAAATAAATGCAACTGCAATGCAACCTTACCAATTTGTCAGAATATTTTTTTTTTATATATTTGCAAAGTTAATTTGTAGAAACTGATAAGTGCCACTTGAAAAAAAAAAAAAAAATGTTGAAGGTATTTTACTCTTTGTACAGCAGTGTTTTCAAACGCCACATTTATTTTAGATTATTACTTGTACTTTCATGAGAAAAAACTAAAAGGAAAATTCCCAAATGTTAAACTTGATGATTTCTATTGGGGACTAGATCCTAGAACTCACTGTATGACAACACAAATCAGAATTTTAGTAATATTCATTTTAACTGCAATATTCATTTTAACTCATTTGGTCTGAAACCCACCAATACCACGGTGGGGTTCAGACCAAAATGCCTAACAGCCGTGCACATGTAGTTCCGGCAACAGTTGAATCCCATTCTGTATCACTGCTCTGTGGCCATCGCCGTTACATCACCGTAGCAACGGGGAAACAAATTCTCAACTGCCCTGAGTGGAATGTAGGAACTAGATTAATTAAAACACAGAAATAACTGATATTTGAGACATTTATAGACATTAATCGGGCTTTTCACATTCACAGGTGAGACGTTTTAGTTACGGAGAAGGGGTGACAGTTTGTCAGTGTAAAGTGAATTGGAGCCAGAGTCGATGGCGCCGGAAGCGCACACGTGATCACTTCCTATTTGGAACGGACGGCTAGCAGGTTAGCTATGTCTATTTAAATATACAGTCTATGGGGGCAAGAGAGGTTTTCCGTGTTGATTGTATTGTACTTTCATGAGAAAAAACTAAAAGGAAAATTCCCAAATGTTAAACTTGATGATTTCTATTGGGGACTAGATCCTAGAACTCACTGTATGACAACACAAATCAGAATTTTAGTAATATTCATTTTAACTGCAATATTCATTTTAACTCATTTGGTCTGAAACCCACCAATACCACGGTGGGGTTCAGACCAAAATGCCTAACAGCCGTGCACATGTAGTTCCGGCAACAGTTGAATCCCATTCTGTATCACTGCTCTGTGGCCATCGCCGTTACATCACCGTAGCAACGGGGAAACAAATTCTCAACTGCCCTGAGTGGAATGTAGGAACTAGATTAATTAAAACACAGAAATAACTGATATTTGAGACATTTATAGACATTAATCGGGCTTTTCACATTCACAGGTGAGACGTTTTAGTTTGTAGCCGTGGTAACAGTGCATTAAAGTTCCTATATTGTGAGCTTTAAGCCACGTTATAATGTTCTTACCGCACCAAAAACACACCTGGAGTTGTGTTTTGTTTCATTCACACATGTTTGAGTGACCCTTTATTATTAGTCTGTCCACATCTCCGAAGCTCCAAATGCTCTGTTCCACCCTGTGATGTCATGAAGCGGTAGTTTTCAGGTTATCCTTTTTCCTTCTACTGCCTCTACTCAAAACTGCATAATGCACGGTTACTCATTGCTTAATTCTTACGTAATAAAAATATTATTCAATCACTCCTTGAGCAAATCAAAACAGAAATACCGGTTTTTGCAAATGAACTCTTTTGGTCCCTGGCGCCAAAAGAGTTCATTGCCTGTATTGTTTCTTAAACCAAGCCCAGTCGGACTATTGCTTTAAAACCCGGATATTCGCTCCTCTTTTCTAGTTCCAAACAAATGCACATTACTTCGTTCCTGTTGGGTCACAGCCAGTTCTCTTCTGAAACATCTCATTCATTTGCAGCCAAAGGACCCACAATCAAAGAGCTCTTGTCTTCTAACCCTGGTGAGACACACTTCCTGCAAACATAATAAAAAGTGCTTCTCTGATTGATCGGATCTAATTGTAAAACAACCTTATAACAACTCGACGTCCCCCCCTTGTGTTTTTCTATCAACTTTCGATTAAAAGTCCAGGCATTCACTCCAATCCACTTTCACTTTTTGACATTATTAAGCAAAGAATGGATGGGACATAAAAACAGATATAAAGACAAAAATATTTAAATTTGCCAACACTGAAAGCACATAATAAACCCTGGTTCATGCTGCATGCAAGTTCATGCTGGTCTGAAGATGGTACTCAGTTTTGTTACTTAAATAAAAGTACAGATACAGAGGTAAAAAGTTACTCAAGTAAAAGTATCACATGAAAAAATCTACTTGAGTACAAATATTTAGGTTTAGGTTTAAAAATACAACCCCTTTAAGAGTAAAAAGTAAAAGTATTTCACACACGATTAAAAATGACACATATTTTGGTCAGCAGTAGCAATATGAATTCATTTCTTAATTTTTCTCATGAATTTTGTGTATTTATTTTTGTTTGCTCAAAGCCGAAGCTTGAACTGGAAAACTTTAGTCAGGCTGTTACCTCGAACACGGTAAAATAACCCCTCAAATCATGTGAAAAGTACTTTTTTTTCAAAAATGTAGTGGAGTAGAAAGTACAGATACCTGCTCTCAAATGTAGTGAAGTAAAAGTAAAAAGTATCCGCTGTAAAATACTTAAGTAAAGCACAGATATCTAAAAATTCTACTTAAGTACAGTACTTCATTACCTTCCACCACTGGGTTTAACTTTTCACCAGTCGAAAGATGTAGTATTTTATTTTGAATTATTAATCGCTATGGCAACAGTGCTGGATTTTCATTTTCACTGAAGTTACCTTACTTTCTTGTTTCCTTAAGCAACCTGAAAGAAAATTATGTGTTAAATCATACTCAATCTATTCTAATGTATTAAAGCAATGAGGGTTTTAGTCGATTTAAAGCACAAGGTCATAATAATTTGACCCCTCTTCTCTAAATCCAGTCCCAGTGGAGCATGAAAAGATACGAATGCAGGCAGCTGCTATGGAGCTGATCTAATGTGATAGGTGACCCTCTTAAACTCTGGCCTCATTTTGGGTTTAAATCCAATAATACAGGATTGAGAGAAATGTGCTCTAATATTTTCATAAAGGACAATGAGATGTGGAGTGAAGCCAGTGACGCGTTTAACAGCATCAATAGAGCCGGACTACACCTTTAATTACCTTAATAAAACATGAATAAAGACTTAATTCACAAAAAACAGTTTATTAGGTCACGATAATGACTATATCGACTTATCGTTTAGTATATGAAAGCTGGAACAACATACAGGGTGTCCATAAAGTCTCTTGACTATTGAAAAATGTTATTACAAAGACAATTGATCAGATTTATTAATTAGGTTTGTTCTATTGTACTTAGTGGTTATAAAAGTTTTTAATCACATGTGCAATCGAATTATTGGTCCATTTTTCTTCCACGAGAGATCGGTTACTGCAAATGTCGACCTCGACCTTTTGACTTAATATGTGGCATCACAACTACAGGATGCAGTCTTTTAAACTGTAACCAATAGAATTAATACAAAATAGTAAAAAGTAAGGGGCCCAAAATTGAGCCTTGGGGCACTCCTTCACTTAAAGTTTGAAAATCTAATTTAAACCCAACGGCTACTACTGCCTGGGTTTTGTTTGAAAGATAATTTTGGAAAATGAGGTCGAAAACTTTGGAAACCACTGAGTACAATAAACAAGTCTGATTAAGATGTCTGATCAACTGCCTTTGTAATAAATTTTTTAAACTGTAAAGAGACTTGGACGCCCTGTATTTTGGGTCTCAATATTTATCGCAAGTACTTTTTCTTTGCAGAAGTAGGGAGGTTTTACTTAGGACCCAAAAGCAGCACACGGCTGGTAAGTAGTTCAACTGTTTATTGTTCAGGCTAGTCAGGTGTGGTAAGTATCAGGCTGGGGGGGTTCAGAGGTGCAGATAGGTATCGGGCTGGTGAGCAGATAGACAGACATGTTGAGGACAGGCAGCAGCTTCCAAAAATAATGGACACCTGGACACAGAACAAAGCAACAGTAATACAAACACTCCGGAAAAAGTTAACTTGTCTTGCGGAGCCACCCACATCTACCAACTGGAGAAGTATCAACGACGAACTGGCGAGGAGTGGATGAAAAACCAGGCGTCTTACACTGCAGGTAATGAGGGAAATTGGATCCAGGTGTGCCAGCTGTCAGATCAGGTAAACCGACGCCCAGGTGGGAGGAGACACAGACAACACAGAAGGGAGGGGAGACAACAGGGAAAACAGCAGAAGGATCCTGACAAGTTTGGGTATTTTTATATGTAATAAGATTTGAGCTGTGGAGGGGTGAATAAGTACCTTTTATGGTGAAGTATTGGTACATTCTGTTGTTTATTTTTCGCAGCTCATGTCTTTTAATGAATGGTAAAATGGTTAACTGGGATTATCTTGCATTATTGAAGTCTTAATTAGTGGCATAAAGTAGTTTATCACAATATTTCTCTGTGGCAATATATCGTGTGGTTGTAGCTAGCTAAAGAAAGATGCTAACACCTAAAACATAAATGGTAAATGGTCACGTTTCTATATAGCACTTTTCCCCACCCATTAAGAGTAGAAGTCCACGATGCTCAAAACGTTACCCAGCTTATAACTAATTACATTATTAGAGGTAACTTGCAACTCTTGGAGAGTTGAAGTCCACGAAGTCAACAAATTACATTATTAGAGGTAACTTGCAACTTTCCTCTAACCACCCCAAAAACTCTGAAATACTGAGATGTGTCTTATGTTTTTTATTTGCATTCAATCAGGATAACATTTCAAAAAGCAAACTGGGAACAGGAAATGTGAGAACAGTTACCAGACAAATCAAAACCAGACAATCACATCAAACAGTGTCTTAAGTAACAAAATGGAGTACTTCTTTCACCACTGCTTAAGTAAATGTACAGATATTGGAGCAAAAAAACACTCAAGTATCACGTGAAAAAATCTACTTAAGTAAAAGTATTACAGTACCAGTTTAAAAATGTACTTAAAGTAAAAGTATTTTGAGATCTAATAAAGCTTCAGGTGTATTGATTTTATGCTGAATTTTGTTCAACAGACACAACTGAATTAATATTTTTTTCCTAGCTGTTTTTATTTGTATATTTTTGTTTGCTCAAATTATGAACGTGTTAAAAATAAACCAGCCTTTTCAGCAGGTCTCAATAAAAAATACTTTTACTTTTCAGTCCTGTTCAAAAATGTAGTGGAGTAGAAAGTACAGATAATGCTCTCAAATGTAGTGAAGTAAAAGTAAAAAGTATCCACTTAAAAATTTACTTTAGTACAAATTTTAGATACCTGTACTTTACTTAAATACAGTACTTTACTACATTTACTTCATTACATGCCACCACTGGTATGAAGATTCTCTGTGGATGGTTAAATTGAATGATAAATGTCAAAACCAAACCTGAAGCTGACAGTTTACTATTGAACATGGCTGCCATCTAGTGTTCACGCACAAAACTACACAACTGAAATAAAAGCGCAGAGTTCCTGTGAGTTGAACTTACAGGATCAGCTTCTCTTTGTTGGTGCGATTGTCCAGGCTTTCCAAAAGGCTGTCATCTTTATCTAAAATACAGAAATACAGAGATGAATGTTGCCAATTTCTTTTAAATATATAAACTTATTCTGCATATTAGGGATAGAACATGATGAGTGAGATTTTTTTCTGTGTGTTTTCATTTGGCTCGGACAGAAAAGGTTAAACACTGGTCAGTTACATGTAATGAGAAGCTACAGCTGTAGAAAGAACATCCAAAATATTAAATAAAATAAATCAAAAACTGTGATAAAATTCTGAGTTTTTGTCTCTGGGATTCTGTCTATCCCCATCCCTGCTGTATATACGTCGCATTGTTTTCTATCTTTGTCTCTTTCCTTTATTTAAAACCTACCAAATATGACCAGATTGCAAGAACACCTGGCCTCTCCCAGGGGATTCTCCAGCACAAGTGTGTATAGTCCCTCATCTTTGGCTCCACAGGTCGGGATCACCAGCGTGCACACTCCATTGGCCGTGCTCTGCCAAAACCGGGTGCAGTTGGAGATTTTGGTTTCTCCTTTAAACCAGCAGGCCTGCAATATACAAATACAAATACAATATGCAGTCATTGTGCATGGAGAGGTACAGTATCTATGTGGAGCTCAACAGTCCCGCCCACTTCGATTCGTTTTTTCACAGAGACAGTCAAAAAATTCAAATGTTAAGGGTTCAAAGACATCACCGAGGCTAACCAGCTACGTGCTAACCAGCTACGTGCTAACTAATATCCATAACGTGGTGGTATTAAGTCCAAAAAGTACATTTAAAACACAAGATTCGGCGAAATGTTTTAATAACTTTGCAGTTTATAAAGTTTCAGAAAAAGATTTTACATAAAATTATAGGTCTTGTGGTCATTAGTCACCACGTAGCTGATTATGCCCGAGCAAGTTTTGTATGGGGAAAACTAATGAGAAATTTACTTCTGGAACCGGGGGGTGGGCCGTCACTGTTGAGCTCCACTGAAAACAGAAATAACAAAAAAATGCATCTACTCAGGTCACTCAAAGTGTTTTAAACATCCTGGATTCATGTTAAAATGCTGTTACCTCAGTAAAAACACACCTGGAGTTGTGTTTTGTTTCATTCACACACGTTTGAGTAACACTTTATCATTAGTCCGTCTACATCTCCAAAGCTCAAAACGCTCTGCTCCACCTTGTGATGTCATATAGTGGTAGTTCTCAAGTTACCATCCTGCCTTTTACCTTTTATTAAGTAGAGATCGGCAATTCCAGGGCTGAAATCATCCAAATGAGTCTAGTGAAGGTGTGTGAAGTTTAAAAACAAAGTGCTTCCTGTATTACCACATGACATCACAAGGTGGAACAGAGTGTTTTCAGTTTGAGAGAAGAACTCAGCCTAAATATGCAGGGTTTGTGTGTTAAACATGTGTGAATGAAACAAAACACAACTCCAGGTCTGTTTGTGACGAGGAAACATTATAACATAGATCAGAAAACAGCGTAGTATGGTCCCTTTAATAATGTTACGTGTTTAAAATACCTGTGGAGTGGGCATGCCCTGATAGGCACAGCTCATGGTGCAGTCGTTCCCCCTGCGCACAGCGTGGTCCTTCAGTGGGAGCAGGAAACTGGGCTTCACCTGACGTGACCGGGAAGTGGACTGCTTTAAATTCAGGCCACGGATACTCTCTAAAGCAGACACATTTCCTCAGGTCACACATGTATCGTTTTGTTTGTTTCTTTTTCATATATTCCATTATAACAACACATTCAGAGATCACACAGAAGTATAAAAGAGTTAAACTATACTTAATACTATATGCAAAATACACTTAAAAATCTGTGAAGGAAGAAGTACTCAGTTTTGATACTTAAGTAAAAGTACAGATACTGGAGCAAAACATACTCAAGTAAAATCACATGAAAAAATCTACTTAACAAAAGTATTAATGTACCCGTTTAAAATGTACTTAAAGAGTAAAAAGCAAAAGTATTTTGCGCAGAGTTTGAGATCTAATAAAGCTTCAAATGTACTGATTTTGTTCAACAGAAACAATTAAATTAATCTTATTTTTTCTAGTTTTTATTTGTATTTTTGTTTGTTGTAATTTTGCTCAAATTACAAATGTGTTAAAATAAACCCCTAAGACTTTTCAGCAGTTTTCATGCAAGTAAAAGTAACAGATACCGGAGCAAAAAAATACTCAAGTAAAAATAAGTATCACATGAAAAAATCTACTTAAGTAAAAGTATTTTAAAAGTATTTTCTTATGAATTTTGTTTATTTATTTTTGTTTGCTCAAAGTTTAAGCTTGAACTCGAAAACTTCATCATATGAAAAGTACTTTTTACTTTTCAGTCCAGTTCAAAAATGTAGTGGAGTAGAAAGTACAGATACCTGCTCTCAAATGTAGCGAAGTAAAAGTAAAAAGTATCCACTGCAAAATTGACTTAAGTAAAGCACAGATACCTAAAAATTCTACTCAAGTACAGTACTTTACTACTTTTACGTCGTTACCTTCCACCACTGGACAGGACCAAACCAAGTCAGCATCTGGACTAAACTGTGTTCAGACCAGGATCAAACCAGGACAAGTGTGAAATGAATTTAAAAAAGACATTTTTATGCCATACCTTTCTCTTTGGGGATGAAATAAGGCTCTTTTGAATCCAACGGGTCACTGCATCCAATGAAGTTCTGAGCTAACACCCTGAAGTAGTACTTTCTCCCTGGCAGCAGTCCAGTGACCGTGTACTTTTTACTGAACACTCGCTCTGCCACAGTGAACCAGGAGGTGGTGCTAGTGTCCCTCTTCAGGATGACATAATGCGCCCCCTCTTCATCGTCGGCCAGGTCGGGAGTGTGGTCCCAATGGAGGGTCGCCGTTCCCGGGACCTCCTCCACCAAACGCAGGTTCTTCGGAGGCCGAGGGAAGTCTAACCAAGAGGAAGTTGATTTCACAGTGAGACAAAGTAATAGATTGCGATCGTGTGACATCGTAACATTCATCAACATTCCCTGGGGGGGGGGTGATGCTAACTGTAAGCACTGCTCTGTCTGGGGCTTTGTTAGACTTTAATCTGATCTTTATTTTAACAAAATCTGACCCGAAAGAAGTGACTTAGTTGGATCATTTTCACTGTTAAACAAGCCCCTCTCAAATAACTCTCACTTTTTTGTTGAAAATCAAACACATAAACAGAACCATGAATGCTTGAATGAAAGTTAGTTGTTTAAATCAATTTTGTTTTTTCCTTAAGTTTTTAGACGATCTTAAAACTTTTGACAGTCTTTGCTAATGTGTGCATTGTGTCACCATGGCAACTGCTGAACATTCCACCATAGACATGCACATAGAACACGCCCAGTCGCTGCAAAGTATCAATAGATTGTTTTTATGTGACATCACAACTTTATCGAATGCCTGTAGGTTAAAGTTGAGGTGAGGCTGAGGTTTGTTGACCTGGTTTACGGTTAATTTCTCTGTAATTACTGGGCCTATCCACATGAAACAAGACACAAAGTTATATCTGTCTCCTCTGTCGGAATAAATTAAATAAAGTGAAATTATTCTTTCACGATAGCTTCAAGAAAGTGGTGCCATTATTCAACCCGAAACACGTGATTGTTGCCAGGTGAAAAGACTTAAAGCCATAAATCCTAATGGAAAGGTTCAACATTTGTGCGTTTGGATATTTTCTTTCAAATATCTAATCGTGGATATATAACGTTGGTAATAGCACTTGCCTGTAACCTTGACATTGACATCATAGTGCGCCTCCCCAAACTCGTTCTTCAGGTGGACGCGGTACACGCCGGAGTCGGAGCGAACAGAGGAGGAGACGAGGAGCTGCGAGTGGTTGTTCCCTTTGATGACGGCCTCTCGTCCAGTAGTGGGGAGTCCATCCTTGAACCAAGTTACTAACGGAGGAGGAGAAGCCTGCAAACAAACAAACAAAAAAACATGATAAGTAACTAAGTCTTGAATGAAACAGATGTATGTGTCGCCAGGCCAGTTGACAGAAATTTGGGGGCCCGGGGCAAGAAGCCTCACATGGGCCCCTCGCTAAAATAAATTAAAGGGCCCATTTTTGCCATTTTCTGATCTATTTTATAGTAAGTTGTTTCCTCATCAAAAACATACCTGGAGTTGTGTTTTGTTTTATTTACACAAACCCTGCATATCTAGGCTATGTAGTTCTGTTCCACCTTGTGATGTCATGTGGTAATACAGGAAGAGCTCCACTGTATTTTTAAACTCCATACACCTTCACTAAAGTAATTTGGATAATTTCAGCACTGGATTTGCCTATTTCTACTAAACAAAAGGTTAATGGTAGCTGTTAACTTGAAAACTACAGCTTCATGACATCACAAGGTGGAACAGAGCATTTTGAGCTTTGGAGATGAAGGCAGACAAACAAACCAGGGTTAATCAAACATGTGTGAATGAAACAAAACACAAGTTCAGGTATGTTTTTGATGAGGTAACGACATTCTAACATGACTTAAAGCTCACAAGAGTCAGTTTGGCATAATATAGCACCTTTAATAATAGGAAGAGGATCCAATTCTAGGCCCCTAAGACCCTGGGGCCTGGGACAACCCCTTTACCCCCCCCCCCCGTCAACTCCCTGTGTGTGGCTAATTCATTGGATAATTTGTGTATAAACACTGCTGTATTATACTAAGCTTCAAAATGTATTTTTTTATGAATCCTAGTTTTTTGATACTTTATACTTGCACTTGACACTATTTTACGCTATCGTAAATTTTGGACTATAAGCCGCTAGTTTTTTCCCACGCTTTGAACCCTGCGGCCTATACAACGGTGCGGCTAATTTATAGATTTTTACTGGCTAACGGCCACCGGGGGGCGCTCTCTAGCAGAAAACGCAAAAGTGAGACAGATGTGGGTAAAGATTATGCGCTGAAGAATACATTAGTTTTGATTTCGCACTGTCATTTTGCGCATCAGGCCACAGCCTCATCATGGAAAACACACGAAGAAATGCAAATGGTGCAGCTTTAAGTTAAAGGCAACGGATCTGGTGTCAAAGAAGGAAATAGAGCCACTGCCCGTGAACTTGGCATTAATGAATCGTTGGTGCGACGTTGGAGGCGGCAGCGGGAAGAACTTAGTCAATGTAAAAGGACGACAAAAGCTTCAGAGGAAATAAAAGCAGGTGGCCCGTGTTGGTGCTGTTTTATTTTCTAAAAGTGCAGGTTTGTTCATCTCGTGCTGATGTTGTGTCGGTGCCGATTTCCAGGCACAGTTTGAAAAAAAGCGTGTCTTAAATTAAAACTCAAAAAAACCTCAGTGTACCGTCTTTTTGTGTAAATATCTCATGTTACAACATATTTGTAACATGCGGTTTATATTCGGGTGCGGCCTATATATGCACAAAATTAATTTTCTTTTAAAATTTAGCTGGTGCGGCTTATATTCAGGTGTTTATATTCGGGTGCGGCCTATTATTGCACAAAATTAATTTTCTTTTAAAATTTAGCTGGTGCGGCTTATATTCAGGTGCGCTCTATGGTCCGAAATTTACGGTAGTTAAGTTTTCTAATTCAGTGTTTGTTTACGTTCAGATATAATCCAGTTATATAATGAAAAATAGTAAAAATTCTTACAAAAAAGCTGAGGCGAAGGCAGAGTGCTGTTCCAGCTCGAACTACCACTTGGCTTCTCAACTTCCCATCCAGGTCAAATCTGGGAGACACTGTCAAAAAACAAATACAAGATAATATTTTTAAAACAACTTACGCAACTCATTAACAAATAACTCTGCGTAAATAGATAAGCAGGAAAGTACTGTGTTATTACCAGGTGGGGGCATGGCTACCACCCCTTTTGACATTTCCACAGACTCTCCAACTCCTCCTTCATTGACAGCGCGGATACGGAAAAAGTACTTCATCCTCTCCTGAAGTCCTGCCACAGTGAAGCTAGTACCGGCCACAGGGACTTTAGTGACTTTTGTCCAGTCTTTAGAATTCTCCGGGCGGACTTCCAGAATGTAGCCCGAAGGCTCGTCTCCGGTCTCGGGAGCGCTCCACCTCAGGGAAATGGAGGAGTAGGAGGAATCAGAAACAAACAAGTTCCTCACGAGGCCAGGAGCTCCTACAAAGACAAAGATGTGTTTATGGATGATGTGAGACAGGCTGCTACTTTGACAATGTTTAAATCCAGGCTCAAAACTATGGTACGGTTGGTACTTTGAATTACTTTGTGTATGAATTGTGCTGTACAAATAAACTTGCCTCGCCTTGCCATGGTTATATAAAAGTAACTGAATACATGTACCAAAAACATACTCAGAATACTAATTTTGACTACCAGAATACAATTACTTACAATAAATAAATAAAAGTAACACATGGCGGTACTTCATCATGTTATTTTGGCTTTGAACTGCACGATGGAAGTGAGAAATAAGAAAACACAGCTCTTGCCTTGTGTGTGTGTGTGTGTGTGTGTGTGATTTTTTGTCTGTAATTAGACATAAATAAATGTGTAACAAACAGAGTAACAAAAGTAAAGCTTTTTATAATTGTACGTCATCTTTTTTTACACTATAATATAAAGTCTGTGTAATCCCTCAGTCGTCCAGGTCTGATCCGCGGTAAAAGCCAAAAGTTAAATCTGTCAACTGGACAAAAAGTTGTAGGAGTGAAGACGTTTCGCCGCTTCTTCAGTTCTGGAGCAG